>JAREIK010015982.1:0-42880 GCA_029783825.1 Sapria himalayana
TTCTTCTTGTCTTTCTAAATTTTCTTATTCTTCTATAATTCTTATTCTTGTTATTATTCATATTCTTTTTCTTATTATTATAATTTTTTTTTATTATTCTTATTCTTGTTATTTTTATTATCTTCTTTTTATTCTTTTTATTCTTTTCTTTCTTATTTTTCTTTTTCTTTTTCATTTTTTTCTTATTATTTCTAATGTTTTTATTATTCTTATTCTTCTTATTATTCATATTATTCATATTCTTCTTATTTTTCATTTTCTTAAAATTATTCTTTTTCTTGTAATTCTTGTTTTTGTACTTATTTTATTTATTCTATGTATTCTTCTTATTCTAGTTATTCAAGTTATTCTTGTTATTCTTTTTCTTGTTCTTATTTTTTTAAATTTTTTTAATCTTCTTTTTCTTCTTTTTATTTTTATTATCTTTTTCATTCTTATTCTTTTTATTCTTCTCATTATATTTATTCTTCTTATTTTTATGATTCTTTTTATTCTTCTTATTCTTATTATACTTCTTATTATTCTTACTATTCTTATTCTTATTATTCTTCTTATTCTTATTATACTTCTTATTATTCTTACTCTTCTTATTTTTTTATTCTTATTATTCTTATTATTCTTTTTATTTTTTTTATTTTTTTTATTCTTCATATTCTCCTTATTCTTCTTATTCATCTTAATCATCTTATTCTTCTTATTTTTTAGATTCTTCTGATTATTTTGATTCTTCTTATTCTTCTAATTCTTCTCATTCTTCTGATTCTTCTAATTCTTTTGATTCTTCAGTTTCTTCTGATTTTTCTGATTCTTCTTATTCTTCTTATTCTTCTTATTCTTTTTATTCTTCTTATTCTTCTTATTCTTCTTATTCTTCTTATTCTCCTTATTGTTTTTTTTTCTTAATCTTCTTATTCTTTTTATTCTTTTTATTCTTTTTATTTTTTGTATTTATATTATTCTTTTAATTCTTCTTATTCTGGTGATTCTTCTTATTCTTTTTATTCTTTTTATTCTTCTTATACTTCTTATTCATTTTATTATTCTTATTCTTCTTATTCTGCTTATTATTCTTAGATGTAGTACTCTTCTAATTCTTCTTTTTTTCGTATTCTTCTTATTATTCTTATTCTTATTCTTTTTTTCTTGTTATACTTTTAATCTTATTATTCTTATAATTCTTATAATTCTTATAATTTTTATTTTTTTTGTTATTCTTTTTATTTTTCGTAATCTTCTTACTCTTCTCATTCTTTTTATTCTACTTATTCCTTATTTTCTTCTTATTATTTTTATAATTCGAAATCTTTTTTTCTTCCAATTCTTCGAAAATTTCCTATTATTCCTATTATTCATTTCCTTTTTATTCTCCTTATTCTTTTTATTCTTTTTATTTTTATGATTCTTTCAATTATTGATATTCTTCTTATTCTTCCTCCTCTTATTATTCTTCATTTTCTTATTATTATTTTTATTCTTTTAATTATTCATATTCTTTTTAATCTTCTTATTCTTTTTTTATTCATATTATTCTTAAAATTCTGTTTGTTCTTATTCTTCATATTCTTTTTATTCAACATATTCTTCTTATTCTTCTTATACTTCTTATTCTTATTATTCTTCTTATTTTTCTTATTTTTCATTTTCTTCTTATTTGTTTTTTTATTCTAATTGTTTTTTTTCTTGTTATTCTAATTATTCTTTTTATCCATCTTATTCTTCTTATTTTTCTTATTATTCTTATTCTTCTTATACCTCTAATTACTTTTATACTTTTATCCTTCTTAATTCTTATTATTCTTCTTACTTTTTTTATTCTACTTATTCTTATTATTCATATTATTCTTCTTATTCTTTTAATTCTTTTTATTCTTCTTATTCAATTTATTATACTTATTATTCTTAATCTTCTTAATCTTCTTATCCTTATTATTATTATTATTATTATTATATTATTATTATTATTATTATTATTTATTCTTCTTCTTCTTATTTTTCTTCTTCTTATTCTTCTTCTTATTCTTATTATTCTTATTCTTTTTATTCCTTTTCTTCTTCTTATTCTTCTTATTCTTCTTATTATTCTTATTCTTTTTATTCCTTTTCTTCTTCTTATTCTTCTTATTCTATTATTCTTTTTATTCTTTTTATTCTTTTTATTCTTTTTTTCTTGTTTATTTTATTCTTCCTATTATTATTATTCTTCTTATTCTTATTATTCTTGTTATTCTTGTTTTTATTGTTATTCTTATTATTCTTATTATTCTTCTATTTCTTATTATTTTTATTTCTCTTCTTATTCTTTTTATTCTTCTTATTCTTCTTATTCTTCTTATTCTTTTTATTCTACATATTATTCATTTCTTTTTATTCTTTTTATTCTTCTTATTATTTTTATTATTCTTTAACTTATTATTCTTCATATTCTTCTATTTCATGTTATTTTTTTATTCTTCTTATTCTTATAATTTTTTATAATTCTTTTTTATTTTTTATAGTTAATATTTTTCAAATTGTTTTTATTCTTATTTTTCTTTCTATTGTACTTTTACTTATTATTTTTTATATTTTTTTATTCTTCTTATTCTTCTTATTTTTATTATGCTTTTTATTCTTCTTATTCTTCTTATTTATCTAAATCTTCTTATTATTCATATTATTCATATTCTTCTTATCCTTCTTATTCTTCTTATTCTTTTTAATCTTCTTATTCAACTTATTTTTCTTATTCTTTTTATTTTTCTTATTCTACTTACTCTTTTCATTCTTCTTATTCTAATTCTTCTTATTCTTCTTATTCTTCTTCTTTTTTTCAATGTTTTTTTATAAATTATAACCCTCTCTTTTGGTGGAGGAATACCATTTTTACAACCTACTTGCTTGCTACCCTAACTCTTTACACCCTTTTCACCTACACTAAGCATTAGTTATTGTAAATGTAATAAAGTAAACATGGACAAAGATTTGCTCATTCTAATCCACCTAGAGAACAATTTTTAGTTTCTGTTGGGATTTTCAGCATTGTTGCTGCCTGCACTTTGTTGCTAGTTGAGAGATGAGTCTTTATTCTTCAATCCCTTTCTTCAAACTAGCTTCCTTTCTCTTCATGTCGGGCCTTTAATTATGTCCAATAACTTTGTTGAGCTTATGTATCAAGAGCTGCAACTTTAGATTTATGTTTTGCAGAAAATGCTCTATTAAACGTGGTGCTATCTTTTAAAATCTTCCACGGATACCCGTGTATTTGATCTTCCTCTACCTGTCACCTGCATACATGCCACAAACATAAAGAGATTTCCAGCCTCCAGCATTTTTGCTGGACCTCTTTCTCATAGTTCTGGCTCCTTCAAACCAAGCTTCCAATAGTTTATGCTGTCAACACTTCCATTGCAGCTTTTTGTTGCTCCCAATTGTGGATAGCAGTTTTATATAGTATACACAACCTAGCCTACTTTTGTGAACTTCTAAATTAAATTAAAATAATACAGACACTGCAGTACCTTATAACACAAACCACACATAAACTTAAGTCGTTAAACATGGCCACATCAGAACAAAGTTCATGCACACTTAGAATCTATAATGCTGGAGATACAAGCATTTGTGCGCATGTCAGTTCCTCTTGTTTTAGATATCCTTGCTGCTAAGAAAAATACAACAGAAAAAAAAACAAAACAACCAAAACTACTGGTATACAGGTCATTCTTACTCTCTGTAGTGTGATTAAGAACCTGTAGTGAGAACTGAAATTTTTGTGGGGGAATCCAGAATGTAGCCACATTGTAATTATTCATTTCTACAGAGTCTTCCTTCAGGACCAGGAAGACTTGAGCGAATCTGGAACCTGCCCTATGCTGATATAAGAACAAAAGAACTTGAAAACTCACAGCGATGACGAAATCTTATAATATCCTCTCAATCTTTTTTGATTATTCAGATGTATGGGAAATCTTTTTTATCTAGTTTTATAATACCTTTAAATCTCTCTGGAAGACAGTCTTCTTCATATACATGGGATTCTTTAAGTTTTCCTTCTTTTACTAATTTATCTGCTAAGGCATTTGCTTCCCTATATATGTGCGTGGGTGATGCATTTAAGGATATTATTAATTTGTTAATTTCTTATAACTCCTCTTAAAATTTCCACGTGCTACTTTTGTTATTCACTAAGTTTACCAATATTTTAGTTCTATTTGTATATCTATATTTGTTAGCTCTTTAGAGTAACATATTCTGAGTCCATCCCATAATGCTAATATTTCTGTGTGGAAGGCAGTTGACACATTATTGGGACCTGAGTAGGCAAATATTAAGTGACCACAAGAGTCCCTTAAAGCACCTCCTCCACCAGCTAGGCCTATGTTCCTATCAAAGCTACCATCGGTGTTTAGGGCTAATCTATCTTTTTCTGGTTTTTTCCCATTTAACTCCTATAACTTTTAGTGGTTTGATTTTATACACTGTGAGATTCCAGAATTTTAGAGTGTGAGTATCTAGAAGAGGGCTTTTAGCTGCAAGTGGGGAGGATTCCGAGGTGATTTTTATTTCAATCTTTATTGCTTTCCATATGTCTTCAAGGTCCATTATGTGCCCTTCATATCTGCTATTATTCCTAGCTTTCCATATACACCAGATAACAATGTGAGGTATATTATTTTTAAGCCATTTCTGTGAGCTGTGCTGAAAATGTGCATTACTCCATTTAATTAGTGTATTTCTAAGAGGAATACATACATGTTTTAATCCAATTTCAGACTCTAGTCTTCCCCAGATTTCCATGGCTATATTACCTTGGGAAAACAGATGATCAAGCGATTCTAGTTTTTGCAAACAGCATTCACATCTCGAGGCAAGTTGTATGCCTTTTGTTTTTATGTTTTCATCTATAGGAATGATATTTGAGAGAACTTTCCATGTATTAGTTTTTATTTTTTGACTATTATCATTATCTCATATCTATCTAAATAAAGGTTGCATTTCCTTCCTACTTCTTACTTTTTCTTTAATGGTTTTATGTGAGAATATTCCGTCTGTACTCATTTCCAACTATTTTTAGTGAGTTTAGAATATTTTTCCACTAATTCCCTTTGATTGAGCATTTGAATCCAGATTTGCGATGCTTTGTTCTTATATCTATTCCTATTTATATCATCTTCTATACAATATTTAGCTCTCATAAATTCAGCCCATAGGTTATTTTTTTCTTTAAGCCTCCACTATCTTTTGCATGCCCATGCTTTAGCTAGATCGTTTAAATCAGTAAAGCCAAGGCCTGTTTCCTGTAAGGGGTAGCAAAGATCATTCCATTTTGTTGGGTAATTATGCTTCCACAGTAGTGAGATTAAAAACAGAAACAACAAAAACAGAAAAACAAGCAATATAATCCCAAGTTCTCAAGTATCCACGACAGAATCAAAAACGAGAAAATCAACACCGAAAATAACATGGTTCGCTAGTTGCTCAGTACGACTAGCTACATCCACCAGAAAATGCTTATGCGCTTCAGATTAAAACCAAAAATGGAAAGTATGTCCACTTTCCAGCCAGTAATTTTATTTTTAATTTTTTCAAGTAGGAAATCTAGGTATATTGATTTTAGTTTTCGTTCGTATATTGGGCATCCAAGATATAGAAGTGCACCTTTTATCTGTGTGAAACCTGTTATTTTGTTAATTCTATGACCTAGACTTATTGGGCATTTTTTGGCAATCATGAATTGGCACTTTTTGTTATTAATTTTCTATCATGTTTCTTCTTCTAAGACTTTTAACAACTCCATGAGGTTATGTAGGGATCTGGAGCTTCCATTTGTGAAAATGATCACATCATCTGCATAAGCCAAGCATCCCACTAAAGGAGCATTAATAGGTTGAGTAAACCGACCTATACTTCCTTAGATAATTTTATTTTGACATTAACAATGAGGAGCTCTAGGTAGATATTAAAGAGGGAGGGAGAAAGGGGATCACCCTGCCTTAATCCTCTCATTGGCTTGATATCTTTTCCTAGTTATCTATTGACAAGAATTTTAATCCAAGGACTTGATATGCATCTATTAATCAAGTCAGTCCAGGTTTCAGAAAAACTAATCTTTCTCATGACAAAACATAAAATTTTCCATTCTATTCTATCAAAAGCTTTTGAGAGATTTAGTTTTAGCAGTACATTATGGCCTTTAGATTTGGATCCTATTTCTCTGATCATTTCTTAAGCTAAACAAATATTTTCCATTAGTAATCTATTTTTCATAAATCTTGATTGTTCTTTAGAAATGATTTTTGGCAATACTACAGCTAACCTGTTTTGAAGTAGTTTGGTCAAGATTTTATAAATGGAGTTACATAGGCTGATAGGTCTAAAGTCTTCAGCTTTATGGGGGTTTTCCATTTTAGGAATAAGAACCAAGTACAAGCCGCTCCATTTCTTGCCTATTTCTGTGCCATAGAATATCCAGTTTATCGCCCCTAGGAGGTCATTTTTTATGATTGACCAACAGTTTTTATAGAACTCATTGTTCCACCCATCAGGACCCGGGGCACTGTTTTTGCCCATGCTAAAACAAAAACTTCACTTCTTCTTCATCTGGGAATTTGGTAAGTGCATCATTTTCTTCGTTAGTAATTTTATGATCTATCTTATTTAGGAGATAATATCTATTCAAATTTGTAATTCTTCTAAATTGGTTTTCAAAATATTCGTCAAGGTGGTTTTTAATTTCTAAGTAAGTGTCTACCCATTTGTTTAGGTTAATTTTTATACCTTTTATTCTTTATTTTTAAGTCTTGATTTTGGATGTTTTCTGGAAAAACTTCATATTTTTATCTCCTTCTTTAATCCATCTTATTTTAGCTTTTTGTTTCCAGAATTCTTCCTCCATTAGAAATTTTAATTTTTGCTCAGCCTGTG
Organism: Sapria himalayana; assembly: GCA_029783825.1. Taxonomy (NCBI): domain Eukaryota; kingdom Viridiplantae; phylum Streptophyta; class Magnoliopsida; order Malpighiales; family Rafflesiaceae; genus Sapria; species Sapria himalayana. Next base: position 6,904 of record JAREIK010015982.1, read on the forward strand.
CTTTATTTAGTTCCTTTCTACTATCTGAATTTTGAAGTGTTTTATATTCTAACTCTTTTTTTTCAACTTTCTTTTCTGCTTCTATAATATTTTTGTTAATATTGCCGAAGGAGACTCTATTACATATTATTAAGTACTTTTTTAGCCTTTCTAATTTATTATTCCAGATTTGAACAAGGTTACCTGTTATTTCTTGCGTCCATGAATTTTTAACTGTATTGATGAAAGCATGATGTAAGGACCATGCATTTTGAAATTTAAATGACTTATTCTTGATTTTATTTTTTTCTACGGATATTAATAGAGGATTGTGGTCCGAACAAGTTCTATTTAAATGTCTGACGGCTGTGGAGCCATAAGCTTCTAGCCATTTGACATTATGTAGAATTCTATCTAATCTTGCCCATTTGGTTCCTTTAACTTTCCAGTTATTGCACCAAGTGTATTGGGGGCCTGAAAAGCTAGCTTCCATCAAACTAGCCTCTGATATCATATCATTAAAGTGAGCGATAGCTTTTTTATTGGGGGGGTTACACCCTTTTTTCTCGGTAGCCTTTCTTATAATATTCAAATCTCCTCATATTATCCATGGTTTATTTATTTTAGCAGTTTTAAGAATATCATTCCAAAGCTCCTTTCTACATTCTTTAGTATATTTGGCATAAACTACTGAAATGATCTCCTCTTTGGCATTATCTAAAGAAAAGTTAATAATTTGATTAGTATCTTCTAAAATAATTATATTAAATAAGCTTTTCCAGAAAATCTAGATTTTGTTATTTTTATTAGAGAAAGAGTAATCAACCCCTAATAGCTTTTTGTAGTATTTTAGTTTATCCTTATTTACAATGGGTTCGGCAAGTATAATTATTGGAGTTTTATATAATTGAATCAATTTTTTAACTCTTTTTATTGCGGAGGGTTTGCGATACCCCTCACATTTAAGTAGAGAAATCTAAAGATTAGAAGTGCATTTTGATTCATATGTTTTATCTAAGTATTTTTTTCCTATTTCTAGACTTTTTAATCGAAATAAAACCTCCTGATTTTTCATTTTTCCATTCCTTGCCTAGCTGTAATGCCATGAGTTTTATTTCCTCCATGGCCCAATCTCTATCTCCCATTATATTTGTAAAATTATCAATTTCTAAATCATCTTTGGTGGCTTTTATAAAATCATATTCTTCTTCATTTTTATTTAAAATGAAATCGCTTCTAACCTCTAAATCCTCATCTGAGTTATTACCCAACTCCTCTACCCCTTTCCTTCTCCCTGCACTCTTTTTTCTGGTTTCAAATCTACCTCTCCTAAATATTTTATTTATTTCAGCTATTTTTAGGATTAGTTCATGGTTTTTAGCATTTTCCTCTAAGTTATTTGTTTTTTTCCCCTTCAGAATCTTCTTTCCTAGTGGGGACATATTCCACTATTTCCATTCCTGTAACAACTACATTGCAGTTCTATTCACTATGTTGGGGGGGTTTAATTCTATATTCTTTCCTCTCATTTCTTGTTTCTGTTCAAGGACCATTCCATTGTTTGTCTTCTGTAAATATTTTAACCAAGCAATGTTCACATGAATGCCCCAGTTAATTACAGTAGGAGCAGTAGCTTCGGAGGTTTTTTCGAATCAATTCTTGCCAGAAACCATCACCATTTTTACAGCAAATCCATATACGGTGAGGGATGTGCTGCAATAGGTTCACTTCTATGTAGAGCCGAGATACACTTGGTCGAGATAACATGGTAGTGGCACCATAAAGGAGAATAGGGGTGGCAACTACACTAGCAATATGATAGAGGGAGAGCTTATCAAAGTAGTGAATAGGCAGCATATGGAGGAGAAACCAAACCGGGTGTAATGGCGACTCCTGTTTGGTTGTGAAGGAAGGCGTCCATCAGAAGTCTCTCACAGGATTGCCCAAAATATACCATACTTCCTTTAGCCATACTCTATGGAAGTCCTCCTCGGTGGACAGTTGAATGAGAATATGTTTAGCATCCAAGACGCCGGTTTTTGATAGACCTTTAAGCTTCAGTGATGCGAAGAATGCCCTGATATCTTCAATACGAGGTCGCCCATGGGAAAATTTGCCCACTACAGTGAATTTGTGAGCTTCAGCAAGCATGGCGATATCGGAGGGGAGAACTCTATCGTGGGTCTCCGTTTTTCCCCCGTAAATTTCCTAAAAATCAGAATAGTGAGGCACAGTCTTTTTGATTTGATGAGCAAATGACTTCTTATCACTTAATAGATCAACTTGCTCCATTTTAGCGTGAAATCAACTTCTTCTTCAATGAAAATTGTTGTTTCTCCCTCTAAAAACGTGTTTCTCTCTATAGAACTTGAGAGCAAAACATGAGAGCTTTCCTTCTTATTCTTCTTTCTTCTTATTCTTTTATTTTTTTCATTCTTCTTATTATTCTTATTCATCTTATTTTTCTTATTCTTATTCTTCTTATTCTTCTTATTCTTCTTATTCATCTTATTCTTCTTATTCTTCTTATTCTTTTTATTCATATTCTTCTTATTCATCTTTTCCTCTTATTCATCTTATTCTTCTTATTCTTCTTATTCTCATTATTCTTCTTATTCTTATTATTCTTCTTATTCTTCTTATTCTTATTATTCTTCATATTTTTCTTATTTTACTTATTTTTTTTCCTTCTTATTTTTCTTTTTTTCTTATTTTTTTTTCTTCTTATTATTCTTATTCTTCATACTTCTCTTATTCCTTTTATTATTTTTATTATTTTATTTTACTTATTCTATTTTTTATTTTTTTCTTCTTTTTTTCTTATGATATTATTTTACGTCTTCTTCTTATTCTACTTATTTTTCATATTCTTTTTTTTCTTCTTATTCTTCAATTTCTTCTTATTCTTCTTATTTCTTCTTATTCTTCTTATTCTTCTTATTCTTCTTATTCTTTTAATTCTTTAAATTCTTTTTATTCATATTATTCTTCTTATTCTTCTTATTATTTTTATACTTCTTGATCTTCTTATTCTCCTTTATATTCTTATTTTCTTATTCTTCTTTTCTTCTTATTTTTCTTATTCTTCTTTTCTTCTTATTATTTTTATTCTTCTTTTATTTCTTATTCTTATTATTATGCTAATTCTTCTTATTCTTCTTATTCTTCTTATTCTTATTATTCTTCTTTGTCTTCTTATTTTTCTTATTCTTTTTATTTTTTTATTCTTCTTATTTTTGTTATTCTTCTTATTCTTATTTTTTTTATTCTTCTTATTATTTTTATTATTATTATTCTTCTTTTTATTCTTCTTATTCATCTTATTCTTTTTATTCTGCTTAGTCTTCTTTTTCTTCTTAATTTTTTTATTCTTCTTATTCTTGTTATTCTACTATTCATATTATTTTTCTTATTTTTCTTCTTATTTTTTTATTCTTATAAATCATGTTAATTTTCCTATTCTTTTAATTTTTCCTATTCATCCTATTTTTCCTTTCATTTTTATTCTTCTTATTTTTATATTCTTCTGATTTTTTCAATTATTGTTATTATTCATATTTTTCATATTCTTCTTAATCTTCTTATTCTTATTATTCTTCATAATCTTCTTATTTTCATATTTTTCTTTTTCATCTTATTCTTTCTTCTTATTCTTCTTATTCTTCTTATTCTTTTTATTCTTTTTTCTACTTATTTTTATTATTCTTCTTATTCTACTCATTCTTCTTATTCTTCTTATTCTTCTTATTCTTCTTATTCTTCTTATTCTTCTTATTTTTTTATTCTTCTTTTTCTTGTTATTTTTCATATTCATTTTATTCTTCTTATTTTTCTAGAGGTGTCAAACGGGCCGGCCCGGCACGGCCCGGCACGGTTCCTGTTCCGTGCCGTGCCGGGCCCGCTCGGGCCCGGCCTGGCCATACAGGCCATAGCAGAGTCTGACCCGAGCGGCTGAGCTCAACTGCCCGAGTCCCGAGTCCTGAGACTGAGAGTGAGAGAGACTGAGAGTGAGAGAGAGAGGCAGGGCCGGGGCAGGCCGGAGGACGTACGGACAGGCAGAATATTGTTTTTTTTAAAAAAAAATTTATATAATGTAAATTGTATTGCTTAAGTGTAGAGTATTAATTATTAAATATAAATTTTTTTAAAAATGTTAAAAATAAAAAATAAATAAAAAAACAAAATTTAGAAAAGTATTTTTTTATCAAATTCAAATTAGTTTAGCTTTTATTATATTTATTAATTATATATTAAAGTTATTAATTTTTAAAATAAAATTTAAATCGTAAAAAAAATAAATCAATACATTATGTTAGTAAAAATAAAAATTAAAAAAAAATTAAACAACACGAATGAAAAATTACCAATCATGCATTTGAAACCGATGGTCCGAACAAAACAAGTATAAGTTTCAACACAACGTACAAACAAAGCGTACAAATACAATTAATAAAAAAACATCGAAAAAAACAGCAGATCATCATCAATCGTCAATCGGCATATCATGAGAATCATCAGCCGCAACATCAAGATCAGTATCATATGGATCATCATCATCGGCAATCAACTCCTCCGCCATCATAGTGGATGTGGATGCGACTCCATTGTCTGTCCCAGTCCCAGCTCCAGCACGATCATGGATGCTAAACCTCGATTCCTCCCAATTCTTCAAACATGCCAAAGCCTCAACCATATCTGGACGTAATCTCGATCTCCTATCCGAAATCACGTTCACTGCAACAGAAAAAGCAGACTCCGATGCTACGCTCGACACCGGAGGAGTCAGTAGATCCCGTGCCATCCTAGATAGCACGGGATAGGTGGAATCATATAATTTCCACCACTGTAATAAATCAAGATTCTTAGTATTAGAATGTGATAGGATTGAGCAGTAATCAGTATCTAAGTACCGAGACAGCTCGCTCCTATGTGATGGTCCAGCCCTACGTTTCCCTCTCGCTAGCTGAATGGAATAATCGTCATCTCCGAACAAGGTATCAATGTCCGTAATCACAGTCTCACTACCACCACCACCATACCTAGTATCGTAGTATGTGAATAGGTTAGTCAACTTCTCGTGAATGAACCCTTCAGGTGGCTCTTCCAGGTTCATGCACGAGGAAATGAAAGTCAGGGTATTTTCTACCCCTTCCACCTTAACCCTAGGGTCAATGCATGTAGCGAGGCAATAAAGAGATGGAACGGTGGACCAGTACTTCAAGTACTTGGTCTCCATCTCTGCAACCATATGGCTAAGTGTCTGGTCAGCTCGATACTACCTAAACATGCTACTAATGTTGCATATGCACCGGAGTGCAATGCAAGTGGTGGGCGTATAAACCGACGAACACATGTTCGTCGTGTCATAAAATATATTCAGAATTTCATAAATGAAATTATTGAAGCCCAGTCAGTGTCGTCAATAATAAGTTTGTCACTCTTACTATTGACGTAGTCGGATATCACGTGTCCATATCCAACACATGATTCCAACATCAGCTACGTGTAATTCCAACGATGTCTCACATCCGATTGGAATTTCTTCTTCTTAAGATTCGCAGACAAACAGAGAGTACCAAACTCTTGTTGTCTGCGAGGAGTGCGAATATACTTTAGTGCATTGCGTATATTATCCAACGCGGGGGAACACACCTTCATACCCGCTTGAACAATCAGGTTAATCACGTGACACATGCATCTGACATCAATGATCTCTCCTAATGGTGCGTCTCTATTATTCCTAACAAACATATTGATCGCTACTCCATTATTAGAAGCGTTATCGAATGTGACACTAAAAATTTTATTTTGAATTTTATATTCCCTAAATATTTTCATCATACACTCAAAAATGGCCGGGCCATCATGAGGATGAAGAATCTCAGTGAATCCTAAAATTTTTTTATTGATTGTCCAGTTAGAATCTACATTGCGACTCATGAGACATGCATAAGAAGAATCATCGTGACTTGTCCATATATCGGATGTCACGGTCACCACTCCACTATATGCCATAAATTCCTTAATAATTTTTTGTTTTTCTAACTTATATATCTTTAGTATGTCACTCCTAGATGTGGACCTAGGAATCCCACGATAGGAAGGCTGAAAATAAGTCTGCGTGATGCGCACTACCCTCGGATCTTTCGAAAATTTGATCGGAAGACCCATGAATGTGATGAGCCAGGCCATGCCGTCCCTACCCAACTCGCTGGAGTATACGAAGAGAGTAAACTTTGAGACTGAACTCAATCCAGTCTCAAAAAATGTAGTGCCAAGTTGGGTTTTCCTAGGATCTAAGGGTCCATGTTTTTTGGTGCATAATTCGGCATGCCTCTTAAGGTGCCCAGTCCCACATGAACTCTTGCATGTTAAAAGTCTCATACAATATTTGTACTGTGCCATTTCTAGTTCCTCACCCCTAACATTTTTGTGTGCTATAATTTTAAAATGAGTCCAAACTACAGAAGTCCTAATTTTTTGTTTTTTAGAACTTTGGGTTGAGACGACTGGAGAAACCAAAGTTTCAGCAGCCGCAGACGTCTGTGTAACACTAACATTTTCATTTTCCAAATTTAAATATGTGTCAGGTGTATTTGTCATTTTTTATGTTTTTTATTTTTTCCTAAGTTTTTCTAGAGAGAGAGCTTTAGAGAGAGTAAATAAAAACATAAAATAAATTACCCGGTAAAAGCAATGAGGTCAGTCACGTGCAATGTGCACCACAGGAAGCTCTGATGTTCAAAACTCAAGTCGAGTTTCACGAAAATTCAAGCCGAAAGCAAAATCACGAGGCCCGAAAGAGAGATGCATGGTTTATGTGAGAGAGAAAGTTTTGAGAGGTTTTATGTTTTTGAAAAACATAAATGTTATAGGGAGGGGGGTAGAATTTATAGATTAAAGATATTAATTTTTTATAAAAAAAGATATTTTTTTTATATTTTTTTGATTTTTTAATATATAATTAGGGGGCAGAATCACGAGGACCGTTGGATTCTGCCCCATAGCCGTTGGAGGCGAATCCAATGGCTGAAATCCAATATGAATTGAAAAATATTTTTTTTCCTGTTAGGATTGGGTCGGGAGACGGGACCGCGGGTCGTGTCCATTCAGACTCGACCCGCGGGCTTTATTTCGGGAGGGCCCGGGTCACGCCCACTCGTGCCCGCCGCCCCCGTGAAACCTAACCGGCACGGAAAGATACCGTGCCAGCGTGCCGTGCCCCGGCACGAGCCCGGGCACGGTTTAAAAACGTGCCGGGCCAGCCCGGCCCATTTGACACCTCTATATTTTTCTTATTCTTTTTATTCTTCTAATTCTTCATATTCTTCCTTTCCTTTTTTATTCTTCTCATTCTTCTTGTTCTTCTTATTCTTCTTATTTTTTTTCTTTTTATTCATCTTATTTTTCATATTTTTCCGAATCTTTCAATTATTCCTATTCTTTTTATTCTTCTTATTCTTTATATTCTTCTTTTCTCCTTATTCTTCTTTTTTTATTCTTCTTCTTATTTTTCTTAATCTTTTTATTCTTCTTATTCTTCTTATTTTTTTATTCTTTTTTTTGAAGGTTTTTTTTTATATCACCCTCTTTTTTGGAGGAGGTATACTATTGATACAATCTAACACCTTACTAAACTTTCCCATTTTACTACTACTTCTATTTAATAAACTCTCAAAAATAAAACATAGCCTCATATAGCTTTTAATGAGAATGACTCTCTTTTCCAATCTTAAACAGTTTCCATTTGTAACTGTTTAGGCTCTTTATATTTGCCTGCAACAATTTCTGCATCTTATCTTGCTACCTGCCACTGAGTTGCATGTCCCTCCTTTTCAGCCCTCTATATCTTCCTTCCATGCTCACTGCCACTTCATATCACCAAACTGCTGTAATCGACCCCTCTGCATCCCTTCTCTAAAGTTCTTTTCTCTTCATCACATGCTAAATCTTCTCAGCTGATCCTCACATAAAACCAAGCCCCAACATGCATTTTACATACACCACATCCACGAGCCATGTATCCATTTTCTCTACTATCCCCCCCCATTAGATTTAATCACAGAGCATGATCTCTCTGTTTTGCTATATCTGGAGCTCTCTTCTATCTTGAACTCCTTCTGCTTATGCTGGCAATAATAAAGAATTATGAAGAAGAAGCTCTTGAAGCAGCATGCATCAAAAATTCCTTCTGCCTTATGTTGTTATAGAAAAGCATTCGGACTTTGCTCATATCCTCCTTGTCAACCCTCTACCATCCCCTTCTGTTATTTACTAATACATCCACAGTATCCCCTCCACATGCCAAGACTGTTGAGTTCTTATACTTGAACATACAAAAACAAGCAAACCCCACACATACAATATGCCATCACCACATTCACATGCCCTTCTACCCATTATTTCTTTTGTCTCATTCCATTATACATCATTACAGATCATGCAGAACTAAAAGATTTTCTGCTTAGCCACCTTCTCTGTATTCTACCCTCTCCCTAAAGTCGCAAGTAGAAGCCATAGGTTCTACTCTTCTTTTTAGAACTATATAGTTAATCCCCCTCCTATTCCACCCTATTTCAAGGTGCTTTGGGCAATGAAATAGAAGCTCTTGAAGTAGCATTAAGCAGACTACTACCTTCACTACATCCCCTCTTCATGCCAGGACTACTGAGTTCTTATCCATGCACATACAAGCAAACAGGCAAACCTGACACATAAAATATACCATCACCACATCAATAAGCCCTTCTACCCTTTATCCCTTCTGTCCCACCCATTAGACATCATCATAAAGCATACAGAACTAAAAGAAATCTTCTAATCCACTTTCTTTAGTTGGAACCCTTTTTTGGGCCTTCCCCTTCTACTCCACATCCTCTACATTCAGCTCTCTTTCTGTAGTCACATTAAGAAACCATGAGATCTACTCTTCTTCACAGCTTAGCTCTACCCTCTATTACATGAACAACCCCATACAGTAAATCCACCTTCCCATTTTTCCTATCTATCCTTACTCTTACAACCTTTACAACAAAATATAAACCCCCAAACAATAAATAGAAATCCCAGGTTTAATTCTATCACTACTCTCTACCTTTCTGCCACTTATCCATGCTTCTCCTTTCCAGCAACCTTGCTCACTACCCCTGCTTGGTGGTTTCTTCTATCCTTTATTATGCCCATCTTTCCCATATCTCTAGCACATTACTTCTCCTCTTCCCCTGCATACAAAATCAAAAATGAATCAAATATCTTTCTACCCTTGAACCTGGCCTCCCTTTCCCTTCTTACCATGGCCATCCATGTTGTACTACCCTACCCATAGCCTTCATCGGTTCTCTATCTATTCATTCTTTATTTACCGCATTGCTTTTCAAGCCCTTGTAGTAAGCCACCTGTTAGGAGCATGGTGGCTTATCGAGGCCTTCTTCCTGTATTTAATTAAAACTACAAAACAAGCATTTAAATAGCTTAACTCACATAAATTCCCCTTTATCCTTCTTAGTTCATAGTATTAATTTTTTGAATTCTAACGTATGGGAATCCTATTTTATCTAGTATTAGGCATTTGAATCTATCTAGAAGGCTTTCCCCATCAAATACTTAGACACCTTTCTTAAGACCCTCTTCTGCTAGTTTGTCTGTCAGGGTATTAGCCTTTCTAAATATGTGAATGATTTTGCATTTCAGATCTACGAGCAACTTTCTGAATTTCATATTTCCACCTCCAACCTCCAAATTTCTATTCTTTTGTGGCTAAGTCCACCAATAAGCTTGAGTCTACTTGGACTAAAATTTTTTGAAAGCTATGATCCTTGTAGATTTACAACCCTTTAAGCAGTGCCATAAGCCCTACATGTAGGGATGAGAAGGCTATCCTTTTCATCTTAAAAGCTATCATAACCCTTCCTTCTTCACCCCTTATCTCACCTCCTCCACCTGCCACTTCCATTTCTCTTTTGATGCTTCAATCCGTATTGAGGCCTAACATCCCCCGTGGGGGCTTATTCCATACAAGTGTTTTGATATCTAGCAATTTCGCTTTAATTTTGAGAGCCTCCATACCGTTTTTATATTAGCATCCATACCAATATTATTGATCGTTATTAGATTGCAAGTTGGAATGTTTGAATTTTCTCTTCTAATCTCTTCTAATGTGCATTTGGTGTTCATTGGGATTCCTTCAAATCAGCTTCTATTCCTGGCTTTCTATATACACCAGATCACTATATGAGAAATATAGTTCTAAACCATTTAAACAATTTGTTCTTAGTATACTCCTGCCTCTAGCTTTTTAATCTAGACTTGAAAGGAACTTCGATCTTTTTATGCTAGCATCTATTTCTAGACTATTCTATATTTCTATGACAAATCTTTCCCTGCAAAAATAAGTGGTAGATGCTTTCTTTTGCTGAAAAGCAGCATTTGCATCTTGATACTTATACAACTCCCTTTTTTTAAATATTATCATCCACCGAGATTGCATTTTAAAGAAGCTTCCACATAAAGACATTTATCATTTGTGGTATCTCTTTTTCCCATGCCCATTTAAATAAATCATGCGGTGGCCTTTTATTTATCGCTAACATTTTTGCACTTTTTAAAATGAATTTTTCTTATGCATTTAAAGTTTATTTCTACCCACTATTAACCAATATTGAATGCTTTTCCATAATGTCTTGTTGCTTACACATTAACTTCAAACTTTTTGATGCCCTTTTTGGGTCCTAAAAAGGTTTGTTTTCTAGGCCATATCTGACTATTATGTATTCAGCTCAAAGACTTCTATTTTCTTTTAGGCTTCACCAGTTTTTATAAGCCCATACTTTAGCCATATCATTTAGACTGATAAACCTAATCCTGACTCATCTTTTGGGAAGTATGACTTTTCCCATCTTTTCTAATGTAGCTTAGGCTTACTTCCCTTTTTCTTCCATAAAAAATTCGACATTTCATTTTCTAGATTCCTTTTGGTCTTTTTTGGTGGCTGCATTAACATTAGGATATAGGCTAGCATGCCTTGTAGCACATGTAAAATTAAAGTAATCCTTTCTAACATACTTAGCAAGTCCTTCTTCCATCCAGCAATTTTTATTCTCAACTTTTCTAGTAGAAAATCTAAATATTTTCCCCTTAATTTACCTTCATATACGAACACCCTAGGTACATTAGTGCTCCTTTCTGTGAGCAAAGCCTGTGATCATTTTAATTTTTTGTGCTACTTTTTAGGTGTTTTCCCTGCTATAATGAATTGGCATTTGATTTTGTTCAGCATTTCACCTGATTCTACTTCTAGTGTTTACAAGAGCCTCATCATATTTCCAATACATGAGTTACTAGCATTCGTGAATATTATCACATCATATGCGTATGCCAAGCAGCCCACTCTAGGGGTATTTCTTGGCTGTTTGAAGGTTAAAATGTTACCCTCTCTCATTTCCCCTTTTAAATTTACAATTAATAGTTTTAGATAGATGTTAAAAAGGGAGGGTGAGAAGGGTCCCCCTACCTTAACCATCTTACCGGTTTGAACTCTCCACTTGCTTGCCCATTTATCAGGATTTTCACCCATGCACTATAAATGCATCTATATATCAGATCTATCCAGAATTCCAAAATACTCATTTTCCTCAAAAAGTAACATAGAATATCACATTCCACTCTATTAGAAGCTTTAAACAAATCTAGCTTTATTATCACATTATGTTCTCTAGTTTTAGTTTTGATTTCCTTCATCATTCCTCAGGCTAAATTAATATTTTCCATCATTAGCCTATTTTTAATGAATCCCACTTGTTCGGCCAATATGATAGTAGGAAGAATCCTACTCAGTCTATTTGTAGCAATTTTGTAAAAATTTTAAAAATCATGTTACATAAGCTGATTGCCCTGAAGTCCTCACAATTTTGAGAATTCTCTTTCTTTGTAATCAACATGATGAAGGAGTTTTTCCATGCTTTTGTGATAACTATGCCTGTAAATATCCATAAAATAGCTGCCACCAGGTCCTCTTTTATGATGTTCCAAGAGCATTGGAAAAATCCAATATTCCACCCATCCGGGCCTGCTGCACTTTCTTTGTTAGCACTAAACACAACCTACTTTACATCATCTTGTTTTGGGAACTCTGCTAGCACACTATTATCCTCTTCAATGACTTTGCTCTCTCTATAGCTTGTATTTAAAAGTTTCCCCTTTGTACAGTTCGCCCACATATATGGCTTTTAATAAAATTTTCGATCTCATTTTGTATTTCTTCCTTCTTTTCTATCCATTCTCCATTCGCATATTTTAACCCTTTTATTTTCTATTTTTGAATTTTTATTTTTGCCATATCATGGAAGAATTTAGTATTCCTATCCTCATCATTTAACCACTTTATTTTTGTCATTTGTTTCCAAAAAACTTCTTCCATGTGAAACCTAAGTCTAAGATCTACTTTCGCTTTGCGTACAACAACTCTAGTAGACTCATTTTGATCTTCCTCATACAATTCTAGTAACATTCTTCTCATCCTCCTTGATCTTGATTGTGGCATTCCATGATCCGAACAAGTTCTATTTAGGTACTTAAGCATTACTCCTTCGAACTTATCGATCCAATTTGCATTATGCAATACCATATTTAGTCTAAACCATATTGTTCCTTTTCCCTTCCAATTATTACATCATGTGTACTTTGAACCTAGAAAATCTACCTCCATTAAATTTGCATTTGTAATAGCCTCATTGAACTATGCTATTGATGCAGGATCAAAAGGTTTACTCCCTCTCTATTCACTAAAGTTTCTTATCACATTGAAGTCTCCTCAGGTTGTCCAAGACAAATTATTTATGGCTAACTCATTAATCTCATGCCATAAAATTTTCTTATCTACCTTCGCATTCTTTGCATACACCATTGAAAATATAATCTCTGACTATTTTCTTATTCTGAAACAAATTATTTGGTCGGTTTCTTTTAAAATTTTGATATCTATTATATTATCCAACATAATCCATAACTTTCCATTAGAATTAGTAAAGGCCTTGTCCTAGCCGACCATCTTTCTATGTTTTTCTAATTAATCTATGTTAGCCATTGGCTCCACTAATACAATAATTTTAAATATATGTATACAGATGAGTTTCTTGCATCTATTTATCGAAGGAGCATTGGCTACTCCTCTAATATTCCAATATAGTATTTTATCTATCTATGTGAATCTAGCTTGTGCTCTAGTAAGGCACTTAGGCTCGTATTTCATGTTCAGATATTTATTTCTATTTATTGGTGGTTTGCTTGAGCTTGGTTGAACCTGTTTATTTTCAAAATGCATTCCCATAATTTTAATTACTTCCATCACTTTCTCCCCACCATTCGCTCTTCTTTATCCAACTTCTTCTTATATATTGCTACATCATCTTGTGGTTTCATTTGATCTAGCATATTTATTTCATATATTCTACTAGCTGTTGGCCAACTTTTGGCCTTCGACCCCTCTTCCATGAGAAGATCATCCTTCAACTAATTATACTCCTCTATCTTTTTTTCTAATTCCTTCTCTCTTCTTTTCTCCCTTGTCCTCTTTATGTCTCCTACTTTTTTTCTCCCTTTCTTTGCCTATGCTGCCAACCAATTTTTGCCCCTTTTATATTAGTTCTTTCAAAAATCTGGTCTATACTCAACTCCTCCCTTTCTTCCCCCCTTTTTTCTACCCTTTCTAACTACCTCTCTCTAGCATTCATGGTTTTCTCACCAAATTCTTCCCTCTCCCCCCCTTCTAACTCCTTCCTTTCGGCCCTTTCCAATCCCATCCGTCCCTTCCTTCCTCCCTCTCACCTATATCATCTTACCCCTCTCTTTTTCCCTTTCCCTCACCATTAATATTACCACACCCTCCCCTTCAACAATCTTCTCCCCTCTCATTTCCATCTCCCTCCCTCTCTCTCTCTCTCTCTCTCTCTCTCTCTCTCTTTTCCTATCTCTCTCATTTTCCCTCTCCATTTTTGCTACTTCCTCACCCTCCTATTTATCACTTCCAAGGTTCCCCTCATTCTACCCCCTCTTGACCCAAGTTCTAACTCTTCCTTTTCTCTCTATTAGCGACTATGAATCCTTTACCTTATGTTTTCTCCACCCTACCATACATTAAGTTTCCTCGAGCGCCATTTTAAAGCTAAATGGGTAGTATCTAGGGGCAAATTATGAGATTATTGGCTGCCAAACCCAGTTAATTACATAACTACCCACCCACACTTTCTTTGGAGGAGTGGCTAACAAGTTAGCCTCAACAAATACTCTAGCCACACTCGGCCTGGTCAGATAGGCCATGGCTTCATCCATACACCAAGGTATACCAAATAGTGAGCTATTGAGAAGAGAGAATGTTAGGTGAATAATGAAAGGGGAGTTGTAGGAATGAAAATAATACCAGGGCCTTCAAGGACTTTTTTAATAGAGTAAAGCTTGGCACCCACTTGAAAATTTGCATAGGGAGTCCCGATATTAGCCACTGCGTCCTTAACCATAGCCTTAAAAAATATTCTTCCTCCTTAAGCTGGAGGAAGATATGATTGCTATCAAGGAGGGCAAGTTTAACTAATATGCATAGTTTAAATGAGGAAAGTGAGCTTTAATGCCCTCAAAGTCTGGTCTTCCAAGCAAAAACCTACCTACTAATGTATACTGGAATGGTGCCATAAGCTTCGCAAGATCTTCCTTAGAGAAAAACATTGTAGGTGCATCTTCTTTTAAAAATTTCTTCAGACATAAAAGCACGAGGTCTTTAAGGATAGAAGAAAAGATTTTTTTAATGAACAATAAATTGGTATTTTTAATTTTAGTTTCAAATTGAACTTCTTTTACTAAACAATGGAGATTTCTATCTATAGAATGCGACTTTCTCTCTCTTGATTAGAGTTCTACACTTATTTTTCTTGTTTTTTTATTGTTCTCAATATTCTTATTCTAATTGTTTTTCTTTTTTCTTATTTTTCTTATTTTTATTATTTTTCTTATTCTTGTTATTCTTCTTATTCTTTTTATTCCTTTTATTCTTTTTATTCTTTTTATTCTTCTTATTTTTCTAATTATTCTTATACATCTTATTATTCTTATTCTTCATATTTTTTTATTCAAGTTATTATTCTTATTATTCTTATTATTCTTATTATTCTTATTTATCTTATTCTTATTATACTTCATATTCTTCTTATTATTCTTATTATTCTTATTATTCTAATCCTTCTTATTCAATTTATTCTTCATATTCTCCTTATTTTCTTTATTCTTTTTATTTTATTATTTTTTATATTTTTCTTTTTCTACTTATTATTCATATTCTTTTAATTATTCTTATTCTTCTCAATCTAAATATTCTTCTTATTCTTCTTATTTTTCTAATTATTCTAATTCTTCTAATTCTTCATATTCATCTTTTTTTCTTATTCTTCAATTTTTTCTTATTCTTCTTATTGTTCTTATTCTTCTTATTATTCATATTTTATTATTCTTCTTAAGATTTTAATTCTACTTTTCTTCTTATTTTTCATATTCTTCTTTTTTTAATTATTATTATTATATTATTTATTCTATAATTTCTTATTTTTCTTCTTATTATTCTTATTCTTTTTCTTCATATTCATATTAATTTTCTTATTTATCTCATTCTTCTTATTCTACTTATCCTTATTATTATTCTAAATCTTCACATTCTTCATATTCTTCATATTCTTCTTATTCTTATTATTGTTCTATTTCTTTTTATTCTTCTTATTCTTCATATTCTTCTCATTCTTCTCATTCTTTTTATTCTTATTAGTTTTTTATTATTATTATATTATTATTATTATTATTATTATTATTCATCTTATTCTTCGTATTCATTTTTTTTCTTTTTTTTTTCTAAATGTTCTTATTTTCATATTTTTGCTATTATACCTTTCCATTATATTCTTTTTATTCTTTTTATTCTTTATATTTTTCTGATATTTTGATTATTCCTATTGTTATTATTATAAAATATTCTATTATTATTATTATTATTATTCTTCTTCTTCTTATTCTTCTCAATCTTCTTTTTCTTCTTTTTCTTCTTATTTTTATTATTATTCTTATTCTTTTATTCTTCTTATTATTCTTATTGTTCTTATTCTACTTATTCTTTTTATCTTTTTTATTTTTTATATTATTATTATTAGTATTATTATTATTATTATTATTATTCTTCTTCTTCTTATTCCTTTTTATCCTTTTATTCCTTTTTTTTCTTCTTATTCTTCTAATTCTTCCTATTTGTATTACAATTCTTATTCTTCTTATTCTAGTTAGTATTATTTTTCTTTTTATTCTTCTTATCCTTATTATTATTTTGGTTCTTATTATTTTATTCTACTAATTCTTCTTAATCATCTTATTTTATTATTTTAATTATTTTTTTATTCTAATTATTATTTATATTCTTTTTATTCTTCTTGGTCTTCTTAATCTTCTTAATATTAATATTCTTTTTATTTTTTTATTCTTCTTACTCTTCTTTTTATTCTTATTCTTTTAATTATTGTTATTCTTTTTATTCTTCTAATTCTTTTTATTCTTTGTTATTCTCTTATTCTTTTTATTCTTAATCTTTTTATTATTCTTATTATTCTTTTTATTCTTATTATTTTTCTTAATCATCTTATTCTAATTACTATTCTTATTTTTCTTATTTTTCTTATTTTTCTTATTTTTCTGATTTTTCTTATTTTTCTTATTCATTTTATTTTTTTATTTTTTTATTTTTTTTTTCTTCTTATTCTTCTTATTCATCTTATTTTTCATATTTTTCATATTCTAATTATTTTACTTATTCATCTTATTCTCCTTATTATTCTTATTCTTCATTTTTTCTTCTTCTTCTTTTTCTTCTTATTCTTATTTTTTCATATTTTTCTTAATCTTCTTATTCTCGTATTCTTCTTATTCTTCTTATTCATCTTATTCTTCTTACTCTTCTTATTCTTCTTATTCTCTTTTTTCTTTTGTTTCTTTTTTTTCTTCTTTTTCTTCTTTTTCTTCTTTTTCTTCTTTTTCTTCTTTTTCTTCTTTTTTCTTTTTCTTCTTTTTTCTTCTTTTTTTCTTTTTTTCTTCTTTTCTCTTTTTTCTTCTTTTTCTTCTTTTTCTTCTTTTTCTTCTTTTCTTCTTTTCTTCTTTCTTCTTTTTCTTTTTTCTTCTTTTTCTTTATTCATCTTATTGTTCTAATTCTTCTTATTTTCTTATTCTTCTTATTCTCTTTTATTCTCCTTATTTTTTTATTCTTCTTATTCTTTGTATTCTTCTTATTCTTCTTATTTTGTTATTCTTCTTATTCTTCTTATTTTAGTAATTTAATTATTCTTCTTATTCTACTTATTATTCATATTTTTTTTATTTTCTTATTATTCCTTTTCTTCTTATTCTTATTATTTTTCATATTCTTCTTATTCTTCTTATTCTTCTTATTCTTCAAATTCTTCATATTTTTCTTATTCTTCCTTTCCTTTTTATCCTTCTTATTCTTATTATTATTCTAATTATTCTTATACTTATTTTTCATTTTATTTTTTTTATTCTTCATATTCTTCATATTCGTCTAATTCTTCTAATTCTTTTTATTCTAATTATTCTTTTTATTTTTATTTTTATATATATATTTTTTATTATTATTCTTCTAATTATTCCTATTCATTCTATTCTTCTTTTCCTTTTTATTTTTCTTATTCTTCTTATTCTTCTTGATCTTTTTATTCTTCATATTCTTTTGATTATTCCTATTCTTTTTATTCTTCATATTATTCATAATTTTCTTATTCTTCTTATTCTTATTATTCTTCTTTTTTTTTATTATTATTCTTCTTCTTATTCTTCATATTTTTCTTATTCTTCTTATTCTTAATATTCTTCTAATTCTTCTTATTCTTTTATTATTCTTATTCTACATATTCTTTTTATCCTTCTTATTTTTCTTATACTTTTTATTCTTCTTATTTCTCTTATTCCTTTTAATTTTTTTATTCTTATTGTTCTTCTTTTTCTTATTATTATTATTATTATTATTATTCATTTTATTCTTCATTTTATTCTTCATTTTAATCTTATTCATGTTATTCTAGTTATTATTCTTATTCTTCTAATTCTTTGTATTCTTCTTATTTTTTTTATTCTACTTATTCTTCTTATTTTTTTTATTCTACTTATTCTTCTTTTCTTCTTATTTTATTTTTTTACTTATTCTTATAATTATTCATATTTTTTTTATTATTTTTATTCTTTTTTATTATTCTTATTCTTCTTATTCTTCTTTTTCATCTTATCTTTTTCTTATTCTTATTAGTATTCTTATTCTTTTTTTTCTTATTCTTATTAGTATTCTTATTCTTTTTTTCTTCTATTCTTATTATTTTTATCATCTTATATTTCTTATTTTTCTTGTTATTCTTTTTGTTGTTTTTCTTCTTATTCATTATATTGTTCTTATACTTCTAATTATTCTAATTATTCTTATTATTCTTTTTATTCTTTTTATTCTTATTCTTCTTATTCTTCTTATTCTTCTTATCCTTCTTATTCTTCTTATTCTTCTTATTTTTCTATTTATTCTTTTTCTTCTTATTCTTGATAATTTTTTAATTTTTTTTATTCTTCTTTTTTTTCTAATTCTTCTTATTTTTTTTATTCTTATTATTTTTTTATATATTTTTCTATATATTTTTTATATATTTTTTTCTTTTATTTTTTTATTCTTATTTTTCTTCTAATTCTTCTAATTCTTCTTATTTATTTTATACTTTTTATACTTTTTATTCTTTTTATTCTTTTTATTCTTTTATTCTTTTTATTCTTTTTATTCTTTTTATTCTTTTTATTCTTTTTATTCTTTTTATTCTTTTTATTCTTTTTATTCTTTTTATTCTTTTTATTCTTTTTATTTTTTTATTCTTCATATCCATCTTATTCTTTTTATTTTAGTTATTTTTCTTATTTTTCTTATTCTTTTTATTCTTTTCGTTCTTCTTATTCTTCTTATTCTTCTTTTTTTTTTCTACTTATTCTAATTATTTTTGTTATTATTGTTATTTTTCTTATTTTTCTTATTCTACGTATTATTCATATTTTTATTATTCTTCTTTATCTTCTTATTCTTCTTATTCTTTTTATTCTTTTTATTCTTCTTATTCTT
The DNA here is from genome assembly GCA_029783825.1 of Sapria himalayana. Lineage (NCBI taxonomy): Eukaryota > Viridiplantae > Streptophyta > Magnoliopsida > Malpighiales > Rafflesiaceae > Sapria > Sapria himalayana. The sequence continues at coordinate 26,063 of JAREIK010015982.1, forward strand.
CTTATTTTTTTAATTCTTGTAAATCTTTTTATTCTTCATATTATTTTAATTCTTCTTATTATACTTATATTTTAGTTAATATTTTTAATATTTTTATTCTTCTTTTATTATTATTCTTCTTATTATTTTTTTCTACTTAATATTTATATACTTCTTATTCTTCTTAATCTTTTTATTCTTCATATTTTTATTATTCTTTGTATTATTATTATTATTCTTCTTATTCTTCTTATTCTAGTCATTCTTCAGATTCTTCTTATTCTACTTTTTATTCATATTTTTTTTATTTGTTTTAATCAACTTATTCTTTTTAATCTATGTACTCTTCTTAATCTATTTATTTGTTTTATTCTTATTATTCTTATTATTCTTTTTATTCTTTTTATTCTTTTTATTCTTTTTATTGTTCTATCTTCCTTCTATTTTTTTTAAATGTTGTTTTATTTTTAGTTTATCTCTTTCGTTTGGTGGAGGAATATCATTTTTATATCCACTATTCATGCATCACATAATATAAATCCTATAAAATTTTTATGCAAATGAATACATGTAAATTTTCTTCCATCCTATTTTTCTTCTTATTAAGTTGTTTTTGTAGAAATTTTGTTTCCACGTATATGTCCTTTCTATTTCCTCCTTGAGCTTTGTATGAGCTTCCCAACATAATAGTTACTCCTCTATATATTTGTTGAGCCATTTGTAGAGTTAAATAATATATAATAGGAATTATTCTATCCTTCATCATTTCTTCTAGTTACCCTTAATGTCTTTCTGATCCATTTTTCCTTTTTCCCATTTCATTTGTAATATTTTGATGTATAAACCCTTTTCAACTATTCTTTACTTTATTTCATGGTGGCTCTTTTAACCTAGAAAACTGTTGGCCTAATTTTCCTCAACATCCCTATAAACCACTTACTTTATCTCCTCTCTCTTCCGTTACATTTTTATTTAACCTAATAGAAAATATTCTACCCCTATCTATAAAAGTTACAGAGCCTACCATATTTTTTCCATATTACATATAAACATTAAGTAAAGTATTTAGATTTATCCTTGCTGAATTGAGCTTCCTTTCCTACTTCTCTTCAGTTACTTTGTCCTAGCTTTAACTCATAAACATCAATGTATCCTTGGTGATTTAAACTTCCTTTCCTGCTCCTCTTCAGTTGCTTTTCCTTGTTTTAACTGAAAAAAAAAAAAAAAAAAAAAAACCAAAAACACTTTTCCTCAACAACCCAATAACTGTTCTCTCCTCTCTCTCTCCCATTTCTAACCCAATCTGATAAATTACAGGGCCTACCTTATTTCTCTGAATTACAAATAAAAATAAAGTATCCTTGATGACTTGAGCTTTTTTCCTGCTCCTCTTCAGTTTCTTTCTTGTTTTAATGATCTGCAAAAGACAAACAAACACACCTCTTCCATCTACAACCTAATAAACCCTTTACTATACTTTCCTCTCTTTTCCCATAACATCCTCATATTTTAAATAATAGAAAGATAGATAAAATTACAGATCTGTCTTATTGCAAATATACAATTAGTAATGCATATATGTATTCTTGGTGTAATGAGCTTCCTTTCCTACTCCTTTTCAGCTACTTTTTCGACCTGAAAAATTTAAAACAAGCACACACCTTTCCCCAATATTTTTTTTTTGTTTAGTTTCCTTTCCTTTAAAATGGTAATGTATTTTGAAATAACAGTTACTGCTAGTTCCTTACTGTTTAATTTGCCCTTCCTAAATCATGGGTATCCTATTTCATCTAATTTGAACACGCCTCTATATTTTATTGGTGTATTTGTCACTTCAAAATCTTGGTTCCCCACTCTCTCTCCTTCTTTAGCTAACTTGTCAATTACTTCATTAACTTCTCTAAAGATGTGTTCTATGTTACAACTTAAATCTATCATGTGTTGTTTAATCTCTTCTATATCATTTGCATATTTCCATAAAAAATGATGGCCCTTAACTATACCCACTAGTATTATTGAATCAACCTGTACTTATATATTCCTTATATCTTTTTTTACATATTTTTAGAGCTACTGATAGTGCTCGGATATCTGCTTGGAGAGCGGTTGTAACTTTTAATTTCTTAGTGAAAGCAAATATCACCTTGTCTTCGATGTCTCTTAGCCCTCCTCCACCTCATGCTACACCCATTTCCCTCTTAAGGCTACCAATTGTATTAAGGGCTAAGTATCCCTTTGATGGTTTACTCTAATGTGTGCATGTAATACTTGATGGTTTAATTTGTTTGTATCTTAAATACTATTTATCAATATATTCTTTATTTTCTGTATAGATTAGGTTCTTTAATAGATAGACCTCTGAAATTAACTTTATTTCTATTTTAATATCTTTTTATAAATCATTCGTGTTCTTAACTATTCCCTCATTACTGCTTTTTTTCCTGTCTTTCCATATGCACCAAATTACCAGAGGTGGTATAGTTTTTTTAAGCAATTATGGGTAGTATTATTCTTTATCCATTTTTGAAATCTTTATCTAAGAGGTTGGCTTTTACTTTTTAAGTTAATTTCATTTTCTAATTTTTCCCATATCTTTGTTGCTATTTTGCCTCTTGAAAATAGAAGATCCAAAGATTCTATCCTTTTTTTACAACATTCACATCTAGTTGCTAAATTTATGCCTTTCATTTGTATAAGTGTATCTATTAGAATGATATTAGATAAATTGTTCTATATAAATATACTTATCTTATGCGAGATATTACTATTCCAGCACCACTTAAACAATTCTTATGGATATTTTTTTTTCAAAGTTTTTGGCTGATTTTAAAGATAATAGACCTTCTTCATTTAAATTCTAGTTCCAGCCATACTTTATTAGAACAAAATGATTATCCACCATTTCTCTTTGTTTTAACATTTTTTTTTCATATCTGAGATTCATTATTTATCTTTTTAATTTTATTGGTGTCATTTTTAATGAGATATTTTGCTCTCATATATTGTGCCCAAAGGCTATTATTCTTCTTTATCCTCCGCCATCTTTTACTAGCCCAAGCTTCAGCTAGGTCTTCTAGTCTTAAAAAGCCTAGCCCAGCTTCTTCTTTTGAAAAAGCAAAGATCTTTCCATTTAATCCAGTGCATTTTTAATTTTTTATCTTTCTTGCCCCAAAGAAAAATAGACATTTCATTTTCTATTTTTTTTATAAAATATTTGGGTGGTTTTATATTCATTAAGTTATGCATTAATACACTTTGAAGTACATGTGTAATAAGTATGATTCGCCCACCCATGTTCAATGTTTTTGTCTTCTAGCCCACTATCTTTTGCCTAATCTTGACCTGTAAAAAATCTAGATGTTCTAGTGTAATTCTACCTTCATGGATTGGGCATCCAAGATAAGTCATTGCTCCTTTTGCATGGTAGAAACCTGCTATATATTTTAATCTATGAATTAGTCTAGGTAGTGCATTTTTTTGATGTTGTGAATTGACATTTACTTCTATTATGAACTAAACCAGTTTCTTCTTCCATTGTTTAAAAAATATCCATTAAATTTTTTATAGATTTAGTGCTTCCATTAGTAAATAAAATAATATCATCTACATAGGCTAAGCATCTCACTAGTAGAGCATCTTTGTGCTGCTTGATAGTATAAATATTTCTCTTTCTTATGTTTTCTTTTAAATTAACAATAAACAGTTCAATATATATATTAAAGAAAGAAGGTGACAAGGCGTCTCCTTGTCTTAGTCCTAGGGCGGGCTTATATTCCTCCCCCCTTTCACCATATATAATAATTTTGTACTAAGTACTTGACATACATCTAAAAATCAAATCTATCCAAGCTTCTGAAAATCATTTTTTTTTCATTATAAAACATAGCACATTCTAGTCTACTTTATCGAAGGCTTTAGACACGTCTAATTTAAAAAATTTAGCGGGCATTTCTTTTATTACTTTTTGGCGAGACATATATTCTCTATCATTAATCTATTTTTCATAAAACCTGATTTCTCATTAGAGATAATTTTAGGAAGGATGAGATTTAATCTATTTTGCACCAGTTTAGCAATGATTTTATAAGTTGAATTGCATAGGCTAATAGGTCTATAGTTTTTTCCCCCCTTGGACTTCCCTCTTTTTAGGGATGAGAACTATATGTGTTAAAGACCATTTCTTATAAATTTCTACAACAGAAAGGATACAATGTATAACATGGATAATATCATCTTTAATGATATCCCAACAAGCTTAGAAGAAAGCTTTATTTCAGTTGTCTAAATAGGTGGCACTATCTTTGTCCATTCTGAACACAATATTTTTAATTTCTCTCTTATGAGAATTTTATTAACTTCTTATTACTCTTTTCATTAATTCTTTTATTTATGTTTTGTAGAAATTTGTGTTCTTTCTGTTCATTCTTTTTGCATAATAGTGATTTATATATATCTTATAGAGTATCTTTAAAATCCTTCTCCTTTTCTAGCCATGCTCCTTTATTATTTATTATCCCAGTTGTCGTGTATCTTTGAGTTTTAATTTTAGTAACAAGCTAGAAAAATTTTGTATTTTGATCTCCATCCTTTAGCAATTTGACTTTAGATCTTTGTTTCCAGAAGACCTTTTCCATATGTAATTTTAGTTTAAGTACCCTTGTGCTTTGTTAAGAGCACAAAATATGTTTATGTTTTCATCTTTTTCATATACTTACTATAATTTATCAATTTTTTGTTCTACTTCTTGGATGCTCTTATTAATGTTACCAAACATTTCTATATTCCATTTTGTTAGACATAATCTTTATCTATATAATTTATCTGTGAAGATTTGTGTTGGATTGTTTTTGCTGGCTACTACCAAAGATTCTTTAATAGTGTTTAGAAAGTCTTCATGCAAGCACCACATATTTTGAAAGTTAAATTAGATTCTTTTAGATTCCATTTTTGAGGAGTTATCAGTAATGGGTTATGATCTGAGTAGGTTCTGTTCAAGTATTTAACTCTTATGTTACCAAAGGTTTCCAACCACTTAGAGTTGAAAAGAACTCTCTCCAATCTAGCCTAGATTACTCCTTTCATTTTCTAGTTATTCGTCCATGGGTAATTTGACCCAAGAAAATCCGCCTCCAATAAATTAGACTTAGTAATTACTTCATTGAATTGATCACTAGCGTGTAAATTTATTGGTCTACTTTTTTTATTTTCCATTGTGTTTCTAATTATATTAATGTCTCCTCCTATTATCCATGGTATTTTTTGGCGGGTAGATCCTCCATAATTTTCCATAGTTCTTTTGTTTTTTTCTCTAGTGTTATTGACATAAATTATTGAAATAATTACCTCTTTAACTTTAACTAAACTAAGGTTAGTAATTTGATCATTTTCATCGATAATTGTTATATCCAAGAAGCTTTTCCACATGACCATATCTTACATACCTTGTTAGAGAATGCATTATCATAACCAATATTTTTAAAAAGTTTTCTAGCTGACCAATATCAATCATCAGTTCAACTATCATTAGTATTTAAATTTTATATAATTTTGTGATCTTTTTTAGCCTATTTAAGAATGGTGAGTTAGCTATTCCCCGAATATTCCAAAATAGATATTTATGCATTATTTGAAGATTTTGAATGAGCTCTTGTCATGCACTTTGAGTCGTATATTTTATTTAAATATTTTTTCATATTTCTTGATTTTTTTTGAGAAGTTAAAATCTTGTATTTGTTCATTCTTCCATTCTTTCTTGTACATTTTACCCAATTGTAAGTTAATGATTTTTAGTTCCTCTATTGCCCATTCTCTATTACTAATCTCCTCTGTCTCCTTTTCTATTTCAATATCAACTTTATAGTAATTCTCATTTTTGTTTTCTGGACCTTTTTATAATTGAATAAGATACAACTTCTAGTTGTATCAGACTTAAAAAACAAACTCTGAGCCAGAAAACCAACCTTCAATATCTTCCATTTGTCTTACATTCTTTTTATGTTTTATATTTCTAATTACAAGTTCTTCAAGATGTCCCATCACATTTCTGATTTTTTTTTTATTTCATTATTTTCTTAAGAAGGGGACTTCATAAGCGATGGTTATATATCAGATATAACCTTGTATTTTTTTTCTTCATTAGAAATTATTTTTTTGTATTTTAGAGTATTTTTAGGCATGTTCTCCATCTTCACTTCTTTTCTAACCCATTGTTCTAGCTTCTGTCTTTCCTGTTGTTTCCTTGTGTTTACAATACATTCTTCCATTTTATGCCCTCTTTTTTTGCAAGAGTTATAGAAACTAGGAAGCTTTTCGAGAATGAACGATTGCTAGAAACCTATGTCTCCATCTTGTCCAATCCATATCCTCTGCAAAATAGGATTTTGTACATTAAGCTCAATGAAAATGTGGGCTACCCTTTGTTTCAAAAGATTGGTAGTGGCTACATCCATCAATAGAGGTTTCCCAGTGAGATTAATGATGGAGAATAGGGATGTTATATTTATTAAAATGGATAGACAGTAGAGGGGGAAGAAACATTACAGGAGTAAGAGGATTTTTTTTCCATTGTATTGAAATTTGTCATCCATTTAAAAGTCCTCATGGGATAAGATATTCCAGCAATCTTATAACTATAATCGAAGATAATCTTCTTTTATGAACAGTTGCACAAGAACATGCTTACTATCGATTACTCCCATTTTGATTAAAACTTTGAGCGTTAGTGAGGAGAAGAACATTCTTATATTTTCAATACGAGGATGTCAATGAGAGAACTTCCCAATGAGAGTAAAATTGTGTGATTCGGTGAGTTTCTTCTTATTCTTCTTAGTCATCTTATTCTTTTTTCTTCTTCTTATTCTTCTTATTCTTATTATTCTTTTTATTCTTCTTAGTTTTCTTATTCTTCTTATTATTTATATTCTTTTTATTCTTCTTATTATTCTTTTTCATCTTATTCTTCTTATTCTTTTTATTCTTCTAATTCTTCTTTTAATTTTAATTCCTCTTATTCTTCTTATTTGTTTTATCCTTCTAATTCTTTTTTTAATTCTTCTTTTAATTCTAATTCTTCTTATTCTTTTTATTCTTCTTATACTTCTAAAACTTCTTCTTCTTACTATTATTCTAATTCTACTTATTCTTTTTATTCTTCCTATTCTTCCTACCTTTCTTATTCTTCCAATTCTTATTATTCTTCATATTATTATTATTATTATTATTATTATTTTATTCATCTTAATCTTCTATTTATTCTTCTTATTCTTCTTATTATTGTTATTCTTCTTTTTCTTTTTTTTTTTTTACAAAGTTTATATTATTATTATTATATCCCTCTCTTTTGGTGGAGGAATACCAATTTTAAAATCCATATACTACCCTTTATCCTTTTATACCCCTTTCATAAAATCAATAAATTAAATTTAACATAAACCATAGGAGCCTTTCCTATGTCGCTCCCTATGTTGCCATATTATTTTTATGCTTCTTTTTTGCTGAACTTTCTGTTATGCCACTTTTCGCTTATGAATCCTACTTGTGGTCCTACTTGTGTATGCCTTTTTAATCACCTTTTTCTTTTATTACTTAATGATTAGCCTCCAGTACCACCTTCTCTTCCCCTCTGCTCCAATCTAGCTGCTAGCTTCCGTGACTCTTCATGCCCCAATTTAGACCCCTTACTAACCAAGACCCTTTACAGACACTTACCCTTTAAGGCCATTTACAAACATTCAATTCCTGAATCTACACTGACCCTGCACCTATTATAGACCTTCCCATTAACATATCAGACTCAATACAGACACCTTATAGAGAAAAGACTGACTACTTTAATCACTGCTTTTATCATTACCACAAATCCATCCTGAATCGGCTTCCTTTTCACCATCGGTGCTTTTTCCACCATGCCCATTTTCAGCATCCTCTTCTCATCTCGGCTGAACCTGTACCTACTCCAAAGACCAACCACAAAATACACAAACAAAATGCAACCATAAAATACACAAGAAAGATCATATAGCTTCGCCCTGACCCGATCCTTTACTTTGTAGCCACCCCACAGGATTGTGATGGATCTTAGATTTCCTTTAAGCTGAACCTACTGTTGGCCATTTTCCTACTTGTAATCCTGCTCGAGCATGTTCCTTCTACTTTATCTGCTTGGTGGTAAGGATCCAGGACCGCCTTCTCTACCCCCATGCACCTGCCATTATTTTGTGTCTGAATTGTGCTTGCCCAAATTCAGACCCCTAACCTTCTGCTTCTAGTCAGGAACCTCACTAGGTGACTGACTACTTTCAGGGACTCTCCCAGCTTTTCACTAAGACTGCCGCTATCCATTTTTGACCCTTTCTATTAGACCCTTCCCATTACAATTCAGACCCCTAACATCCCATTACAAATCAAACTCTTCCCCTTAGTTTCTATCTCATTACAGACATATATCATGATCACAAACCTACACTCAACTACAAACTTTCATCCCGAGTTTGCAGTTTTCCCATGCCAATCTTCTACATCCTATTCCTTTCTAGCCTGAATCTGGACCTATTAAAACCATCAAAAAGAAAAACCATAAAACATACAAGCAAAATCATATACCCCCAGCTTTCTTTATAGCCACCCCACAGGATCGGAGTGACTCATAACTTTTTCCAAGCCTTTCCTGCTATCTTTTATTTCTTGTTTTTTTTCTCCTTCAGCCTTTTTGAGCATCATGATCTAGTTTTTAATCCCTCACATTGGGCCTTGACCTTTGAGATACCTATAAATGTTAAAACAACAACAAAATATATTCTTCCCTCTTCTCCATTCTCTTCTACTTATCTTAATGTTTTTGAATTATAATATAAGAATATTCTATTTTATCTTGTATAATTATACCTTTATATTTATCTGGGATATTTTCTCCATCAAACTTTTGTAAGCCCTTCTTCATGCCTTCATCAGCTAATTTTTCTGCGAGGGCATTTTCTTCCCTAAACATGTGTGTTATTACCCCTTTTAGTTATACTAAGAGATATCTAATTATACCAATATGCTCATCAAACTGCCACATCTCTAGCTTGCTTGTCATTAAGTCCACCAATAAACTTGAGTGCACCTGCACCCAAATATTAATAAGCGAGTATTCTTTACAAATTTGTAAACCCTTAATCAAAGCTAATCTTTCAGCATGCAATGCTGAAACAGCTTTTTCTCTCATTGTAAAAGCTTTTGCTACTTTCCCTTCCTCATTTATTATCACTCCTCCCCCTCATGCCATATGAATTTTCTATAGGGGCTCTCATTTATATTTAGAGCAAATCCCCCCTGTGGGGGCTTATTCCTACGAACATTCATTATAACAGGCAGATTTGCTTTAATTGCATAAAGGTCCCAGGCCTTTCCTCTATCATCTTCCATCTCTTTACTTCTAAGTCTTAGTGGGCTACCTGCTGAAATCCATGGGCTTTCTTTTTTTATTTCATCAAATATATTTTTATCATTCATTTGAATACCCTCAAACCTACTTTTGTTTCTGGTTTTCCATAAGCATCAAACTGTGATGTGCTGAATATAATTTATTAGCCATTTCAATATATTATTCTTTGTATGTTTTTACCTCCATTTCATTAATGTCTCCTCGAGAGTTACTACATTACTTTTAGTTTCTAGCTCTTTTTCTAGTAAACCCCATAACTCAGCAGCTATCTTTCCTGTTGAGAATAAGTGGTTCTTGCTTTCTGTGCTAGCAAAGCAATATTCACATCTGGAAGCGAACTTTACTCATTTCCTCTGAATATTATTATCCACCAAGATAGCATTTGATAGAAGCTTCCACATAAAAACATTAATTTTTTATGGAATCTCTTTCACCGATACACCATTAAAGATTTCTTGACGGATTCTTTTCTTTCTCATGATAAATTTTGCACTTTTAAGAGTAAACCTTTTTTGGGCATTCAAGGTCAAACTCCAGTCATTAATAATTAATAAAGCATTTCTTTCCACTACCTTTTTTTTGTTTAATCATCATTTTCCATCCTTTGGATGCTTTTAATGAGTTCTTGAATGCTTTGTGACCTAGTCCATACCTAGATTTAATATATCTCGCCAATAGACTATCATTATCTTTGAGCCTCCACCAATTTTTACAAGCCCAGGCTTTTGCTATATCATTAAGAGTGTTTAGGCCTAAGCTCACCTCCTCCTTCGGATAGCGTACATTCCCCCATTTTTTCTAGTGTAACTTATTTTTTCCTAGTTTTTTTCCCCATAAGAAATTTTCCATTTCTTTCTCTAGATTATTTATAATCTTCTTTGAAGGCAGTATTGTCATTAATATATGTGCCAGCGAGCCTTGTAACACGTGTTTAACATAATCCATCCTGCTATACTTAAAAGATCTTCCTTCCATCTTGCAATCTCTCCTCTTAATTTATTCATTAGGAAGGCTAAATATTCATCCTTTAGCCTTCCTTCATTAATCAAGCAACCCAAATATATTAGTACTCCTTTTTATGTTCAAAACCTATGATACTTTTAATCTTTTGGGCAGTCTTTTCAGGAGCTTTACTTGGTAAAACAAATTGACATTTATTTTTGTTCAGCTATTGACCTATTTCTTCTTCTTGTGTATCCAAAAACTTATCATATTCCTCATTGATATGCTACTGGCATTAGTAAATATAATAATATCATTTGCATACGCCAAGCAACTCACGTTTAGAGTATGTCTCAGTTGTTTAAAACTAAGAATCTTGCCCATCTTAATCCTTTCTTTTAGATTTATATTAAATAATTCTAGGTATATATTAAACAATGAAGGAGATAGTGGATCACCTTGTCTAAGCCCTCTAATTAGTTTAAATTCTCTACATACTTGTCTATTTATCAAAATCTTAACACAAGCACTAGAAATACATCTGTACATTAAATCTATCCAAAATTCTGAGAATCTCATCTTTCTCATTGTGTAACATAAAATATCCCATTCCACTCTATCAAATGCTTTATATAGGTCTAGTTTCAAAATAAAAATGCATCCCCTAGTTTTAACCCCTATTTCCCTCACCATTTTTGAGGCTAAATTGATAATCTCTATCATTAATCTATTCTTGACAAAGCCTATTTGTTTAACAGATATAATGAAGGGGAGCAACCTTCCAACTCTATTCTATAGTAACTTAGCAAGAACTTTTTAAACCATGTTACATAGACTTATGAGTCTATAATCTTCACTTGTTTGAGGGTTATCATTTTTGGGGATCAAGACAATATATGAGCTAGTCCATGCTTTAGTAATTTCTCCACCTAAAAAAATCTAGGCAATAGTAGCTACCATATTTTCTTTTATGATGCTCTACGTGCATTGGTAAAAACCATTATTCAACCCATCTGGTCCTGCTCCACTATCTTTATTAGCACTAAAACTGCATCCCTAATCTTTTCTTCTCTAGGCAGTTCCTCCAATGATTTGTAATCTTTTTATGTAACCCTTCTCTCAACTAATTGCATTAAAGTATCCATTCTCTAAAAATTGTGACCACATAAGTGACTTTTAAAATATTCTTCTAGAACATTCTTTATTTCTTCCTCCTTTTCTACCAATTTACAATTGCCTATTTTTATCCCTTTTATTTCTTGTTTTTGAGATTTGATTTTTGCATTTGCATTAAAAAACCTTGTATTTTTATCCCCATCCTTTAGCCACTTTATTTTGGCCCTTTGTTTTCAGTAAATTTCTTCCATGTGCAATCTTAACTTTAATTCAGCTTGTGCTTTGTTCATTTCAATTTTAGAAGGTTCATCCCGCCTCTCCTCATATTTTGTTTAAGGTGAGATAACTTTTTGTTCTGTATTCAATATATTCTTGTTAATATTACCAAAGCACTCCTTATTTCATAGACTCAGAGCCAATCTTAGTCTACATAATTTTATTGCTAGAACCTACATGGGATTCCCATGTGTAGGTATATCCTATGAGTCCCTCATTATGCTCTCGAAGTCATTGTGCATTCCCCATATGTTTTGATATCTAAAGGTCTTGTGTTTCCTTTCCCTATTTTTGAATATCAGGAGGAGCGGGCTATGATCTGTACATGTTCTGCTTAGGTGTTTAACTTTTACCCCACCACAATAATCTAACTAATTGGTATTATACAGGATGCGATCCATCCTAGACTAGATTACCCCTCTTCTCTTCCAGTTATTACACCATGTAAAGTTAGGACCCAAATATTCAGCCTCCAAGAGATTTGCATTCGCTATCACGTCATTTATTTGAGCTATAGTTATAGGTTCAGGAGGCCTACCGCCCCTTTTCTACTAAAAAAAATCATTACCACATTGAAATCTCCTCCGATAATCCAAGGAGATTTTCTTTCGGCAAGCTCTATCATCTCACCCCACAACTCCTTTCATTTTTCATTCGCATTACTAGCATATACTACCGAAATAATTGGCTTAGACTTTTTCCCTAGTTTGAAACTAATAATCTATTCTTCCTCTGAAATTATTTCAATGTCAATTGCATTTTCCATAATAGCTATAACTTGCCATTACCGTTAGAAAATGCCTTATCTAAACCGATGTTACTTTTATATTCGTCTAATAGACTCGTGTTAACCATAGGTTCCACAATTATTACAATTTTAATATTAAGAATTTTAATTAATTTTTTAATTCTATTTATTGATGCAGTGTTCACTACTCCTTTTATATTCTAGTATAAACTATTATACATTACTAGGTGTATTTAGCATGGGATGTAGTTGTACATCTTGTATCATAACTCATGCATAATTATTTTTTCCTATTTCTTGATAATTTATTTGCACTGGGTTGTGGCTACTCAATATTTTTTGATATATTCAGTTTATTCAGATTTAAACCCATCAACCTTATCTATTCCAATGCACTTTCTCTATTATTCGAGGTCCATTCTTGCCCATTCTGCTTGTACAACCTTGAGTCATCTTGTTCCTGGGAAAATTCCATCTTCTGTGTCTCCCTGCTCGAGCTTACAAAAGGCTAGCTTTTAGCTTCCATCTCTTCTTCCGATAGCTGATCATCTTCTACCCAATTAAACTTTGCTATTTCTTTTTCCATCTCAATCTTTCTTTTCCTCTCATCTCTCCTCTCTTTTACTCCAAACACCTTTCTTTCCTTCCTCCATTCTATTCCTACCCCTTCGGTTACCCTAGCCCCTTCCTATAGCCACTTTTTGATCTTGAGCATTTTATTTCTTCCCACCTCCATTTCCCCCCTTAGCTCTTCCTCTATCTCACATCCTCTTTCCTCCCCTTCTATCCCGCTCTCACTAGCCTTCTCTTTATAGCCATCTTCTTTTATTTCCATACTCTCTTCTCTCCCTTCACCCCTCCTCTCATTATTACCTACCATTTCTACCTCCACCTTCTCACCCTCTATAATCAATTCTGCCATTTCTTCTATGTTTCCCAAGCTCCCCTCCATGTGATCCTTCTTCACCGATACCTTAACCCTTTCTCCTTTCTCTACTCTACCGAAGAACCCCTCTTTCCTAACCTTCTCACTTAACATGCATTCCGAATCATTATAACCCATTTTATTACAATTTAAAAAATATTTAGGCATGAATTCTAGAATTATAGAGTTTAAACTGCCAAAATCAATGTGAGTGATCACTGTCGACGATTAAGAAAAAGAAGAATAAGAAGAAAAAAGAATAAGAAGAAAAATAAGAATAAAAAAAATAAGAATATTAAGAAAAATGAGAAGTATAATAAGAATACGAAGAATAAGAAGAATAAGAAGAATAATAAGAAATAAAAGAAAAAGATGAATAAGAAGAATAAGAAGGATAAGAAGAATAATAAAAAAATAGAAGAATAAAAAGAATAAGAATAATAATTAGAATAAGAAGAATAAAGAGATTAAGAATAGTAAGAAGAAAAAGAAGAATATAAATAATAAGAAAATTATGAAGAATAGGATGAATAAGAATAATAAAAATAATAATAATAATAATAAATAAAAGAAGAATAATAAAAATAACAAGAATTTGTAGAATAAGAATAATAAAAAGAATAAAAAATAAGAATAATAAGTAGAAAAGGAAGAATAAATTGAATAAGAAGTAAAAGAAGAATAAGAAGTAAAAGAAGAATAAGAAGAATATAATAATAATAATAATAAGAAATTAATATCAAAAAAATTATAGAAAGAATAAGAAGAATAAAAAGAATAAGAAGAATAAGAAAAATAAGAAGAATATGAACAATAAGTAGAATAATAAGAATAAGAATAATAAGAATAATAAGAAGAATAAGAATAATAAGAAGAATAAGAACTATAAGAAGAATAATAAGAATAAGTAATTTATAAGAATCAGAAGAATAAGAAAAATAAGAAGAATAATAACTATAGGAAGAATATTAAGAATAAGAAATATACAAGAATAAGAATAAGAATAATAATACTATGAAGAATAAGAAGAAATATAAAAAGATTTAGACTAATAAGAATAATATGAATAAATAGAGTAATAAGAAATAGTAGAATAAGATGAATGAGAAGAATAACAAGAATAATAAGAATAAGAAAATTAATAAGAATAAGAATAAGAAGAGATAGAAGAATAAGATGAATAAGAAAAATAATAATAATAAGAGTATATGATGAATAAAAGAAAAACAAGAATAAGAAGAATACAATGATTAAGAAGAATAAGAATAAAAAAATAACAAGAAGAATAACAAGAATAAGAAGATTAAAATAATAGGAAAAATCAGAAGAATAATAAGAATAAGAATAATAAGACAAGTAAAAAAAATAAAAAGAAAAAGAAGAATAATATGAATAAGAAGAATAAGAACAATAACAAGAAATAGTTGAAAAAGATGAATAAGAAGAATAATAAGAATAAAAAGAATAAGAAAAATAAGAAGAATAAGAAAAATAAGAAAAATAAGAAGAATAAATAGAATTAGTAGAATAAACTAAATAAAAAGAAGAATAAGAAGAAGAATAAGAAGATTATCAAAATTAAGAAGAATAAAAAGAATAAAAAGAAATAAAAAGAAAAAGAAGAATACGAATATATAAAAAATAAAAAGAATAAGAAAAATAAGAAGAATAAAAAGAATAAGAAGAATAAGCATAAAAACAAGAATAAGAAGACTATGAAAAATAATTAGAATAAGAAAAATAAAAAGATTAAAAAGAATAGGAATAATAAGAATAATTACAAGAAAATTAATAATAAGAATAATAAGAAAATGAAAAGAATAATAAGAATAAAAATGATAATAAGAATATGAATAATCAGATGTTTAAAAATAATATGTAGAATAATAATAATATGAAGAATAAGAAAGGAATTGCTCTCTCAAGATTCTTCTTCTTCTTTGAATTGCTCTCTCAAGCTCTAGAGAGTGAAAAGTCGATTTCTAGAGAGAGAAACAACAAAATCAGTGAAGAAGAAGCTATTTTCAAGCTTCAAATGGAGCATTTAGATTTCTTAATTAACAAGAAATCATTTTCCTAACATTTTAAGAAGACCGCGCAGCACTATTCCCTATCTTCGGACATTTACGGGGAAAAAACGGAGAACCCTCGATAGAGTTCTCCTCGACAGATATAGCTATGCTCTCGGATGCTCACAAATTCACCGTGGTAGGCAAATTTTCTCACGGGCGTCCGCGTATTGAAGATGTTAGAGCATTCTATGCATTACTAAAGCTCAAAGGTCACACAAGATAGGCGTTCTGGATGCCAAACACATCCTCCTCCAAATGTCCAGTGAGGAAGACTTCCACAGAGTCTGGTTGAAAGGAACTTGGTACATTATGGGTTACCCCATGCGCACCTTCAAATGGACGCCTACCTTTTCAACCAAGCAAGAGTCTTCACTCGCATCGGTTTGGTTTCTCTTCCCTATGCTACCCATACATCTCTTCGACAAGTTCTCCCTCTACCATATAGCTCATGCAGTGGGCACACCTCTTCTTCTTGATGGTGCCACTGCCACCTTGTCTCGCCCGAGCGTAGCTCGTGTTTGTATAGAGGTGAACTTGCTGCAACATATTCCTCACCGAATATGAATTGGTAGCAAAGACGGGGAGGGATTCTGGCAAGAAGTAATTCCAGAAAACCTCCCACAATATTGTTCTTATTGTTATAAACTCGGCCACAACTATGACCATTGCCTTGTTAAAATAAACGTGCTGAATATAAGCAATGGCCGGCTTCAAGAATGTTTGCAGGGAAAGAGAGGGAAGAATACAGAGTTAAACCTCCCCACTCGATAGAACAGAATATCAATGAAATAAGAACTGGTTTAGAAATTGTTAAATACATGCCTCCTAGAGAAGGGAGAGAGAGGAGGCAGATAGAGAAGAAAATAAAAAAACCCATGAACTAATCCTAAAAATTGCAGAAATCAACAAAAGGGTTCGAAGAGGAAGATTTGGAAAAAAAGAGAGAGTAGGAAGAAATGGTCCGTGGAAATACCTAATAGCTCGGAGGAAGAGCAAGAAGTTAGGAGTGGAAGTACCTTAGGTAAAAAAGAGGAAAGATCTAAGCTAAACAAAGGTACAAAAGATGATATAGATATTGGTAGATACAAATATAACATGGGAAATAGAGAATGGGCGATGGAGGAAATAAAAATTATGGCAATTCAGCTAGGTAGGCAATGGAGAGATGAGAAAATAGAAGAATCAAGTGCTATAAAAAAACCTAGAAACATAAAAAAATACATAAATAAAAGCTATGATTCAAAGTGCACCACTAGAGCTAGGGCTAAATCAAACTTTAATGTTTAGATTTCTCTACTGGAATGCAAAGGCTATTGCAAACCCTTCAACAATAAAA
>JAREIK010015983.1:0-46931 GCA_029783825.1 Sapria himalayana
GGTAGATAGACAATTAGATAGATAGACAATTATATTGTTAGATAGATATATAGATAGATAAATAGACAAATAGATAGTAGAAGACAGATAGATTGATAGATAGAAAAAAAGAGAAATAGATAGATAGAATGAAAGATAAATATACAGATAGATAGACAAAAGAATATAGATAGATAGATAGATAGACAGATAGATAGATAGATAGATAGGTAGAAAATATACAGAATAAACAAATAGACAGACAGATAGATCAATAGATAGGTAGATAGACACATATATAGAAGATAGATAGACATCTAGATAGATAAACAGATAGATTAATAGATAGGTAGAAAAATAGATAGATAGAAAGACAGACATATATACAAATAGTCAAAATATAAATAGACACATCTATAGACAATTATATAGATAGACATTTAGATAAATAGATAGATAGATAGACAGATAGATAAAAAAATATAAAATAGAAAGATAGATTGATTGATTGATAGATAGACAGATATATCGATAGATTGATAAATCGATCGATTGATAGGCAAATAAATTGACAAATAGATAGACAAATAGATTGATAAATAGATAAACAGAAATAAAACAAATAGATAGATAGAAACATAAATAAATAGATACATAGATAGTCAAATAGATAGATAGACAGATAGATAGATATTTAGATTGATAAATAGATAGATAGATAGACAGATAGAAAAACAAATAGATAGACATATAGATTAATGATAGATAGATAGATAGACAAAAAAAATCAAATAGACAGATAGACAAATATATAAATAAAGAGATAGATAGAATAGAATGATGCATAATTAGATTAAGAGACAAAATAGATAGACATATTGATAGACAGATTGATAGATTAATTGATAGATAGATTAATAAATGTATTAATAAAGAAATAAATTGATTGATTGATAGATAGTTAAATAAAATATAGAGAAATTTATTGATAGAGAATAGATAAAGAGATAGATCAAAAGAATTTAGATAGTTTGATAGATAAATAGATAGAAAGATTGAAAGAAAGAAAGAAAGATAGATAGATGATTGATCAATAGAAGGTTAGATAGACAGATTAATAAATAGTTTGACAGACATAGAGTTAGACAAAAGAATGATAGATAAATAGACAGATAGACCACGGATAAAAAGAAAGATAGATAGAGAGAGAGATATATAAACAACTAGATTGACAGATATATTGATAGAATGTTTAAAAGATAGATATATAGATAGATAGATAGTCAAATAGATAGACAAATAGATAGACAGAAAGAAAGAAAGAAAGATAGATAGATAGATAGATTGGTAGATTCATAAATAGTTAGATAGATAGATAGAAAATTAGAAAAATAGATAGACATATAGATAAATAGATAGATAGATAGATATATTGGGTAGATAGACATGTAGATAGATAGATATATAGATAGATAAAGAAATAGACAAATAGATAGACAATAGTTAGACTTGTAGATAAAAAAATATAGATAGACAGACAAATAGATATATAGATAGATAGACAAATAAATAGACAGACAAAAAGATATATAGATAGATAGACAAATAGATAGATAGATAGATTAATTGACAAATAGATAGATAGATAGACAAATATATAGACACCTATATAGACAAATTGATAGATAGAAAGATGATTGATTGATTGACAGAAAGATAGATAGATTGATAGAAGATTGATAAAGAGATTGATAGACAAATTGATGAATATATGATAGACATATTGATAGATAGATAGAAAGATAGATAGACATACAATAGATAGAAAGACACATAGATAAACAGAGAGAGATACAAAGATAAAAAGATAGATAGATATAGATAGATAGATAGTTAGTTAGACATACATATAGACATACACATATATAGATAAAGAGATAGACAAATAGATAGTTAAATAGCTAAATAGATAGATAGACAAGCAAGAATGTTTTCAGGCAGGTAGACAATTAGGTAGGTTGGTAGATAGAGAGATAGACACAAAAAATAAAGAAATAGATAAGATATATAGACAAATAGATAGACAAACAATAGACATGCAAACAAACATACACATAGATAGATATACAAACAAAATGATAGATATATAGATAGTTTGATTGATAAATTGATAGAAAGATTGATAGATATATAGATAGATAGAAAGATAGACAAATAGATAGATAAATAGATATATAGAGAGATAGATAGACATATTAAAAGGTAGAATGATAAATAGATAGATCGATAGATCGATTGAAAGATACAAAAATTAATAGATTGATATATAGATTGAAAGGAAAATTTATTTACAAATTGATAAACAAGCAAATAGATTGATTGATTAATTGATAGAAAGATAGATATATAATATATAGAAAACAGATAAATTTTATGTTTTAGACAAACAGATAAATAGATATATATATATATATTATATATATATAGGTGAATTAAAGATAGATAGACATATAGATTAACAGATAAATAGACAAGTAGATAGATATATAGACAAATTGATAGATAGATTGAGATAGAGAGATAGAAAGATTGGTAGATAGACCGATAAATAAATAGAAAGATATATATATACATAGATATATAAATAATAGATAGATAGATATATATATATATATATATATATATATATATTATATATATATAATATATATATATATATATATAGACAGATACATATACAGATAGATAATCGATAGATAGATAGACATAATATATATATTATATATATTATATATATATATATTATAGATAAAAATAAAGATAGATAGAATGACAAATAGATAGTCAAATAATAAATATATAAATATATTGATAAACAAATAGATAAATAACTAGATAGACTAATCGAAAGGCAGATATATAGAAAGTTAGATACACAGATAGATATATAGATAGTTAGTTAGATAGATACACAAATAGATAAATAGATAGATAGATAGGAAGATATATAGATAGATAGGAAGATATATAGATAGATAGATAGATAGGTAGATAGAAATATATACATACAGACAGATAGATAGATAAACATATAGATTGAAAGATAATATAAAGATAGTTAGAATCTTAGATAGAAATACAGATAGATAGAAAGATAGATAGATTTGAGATAACTAGACAAGTAGATAGATAGATAAACAGATAGATAGACAGATAAAGAGGAAGATAGATAGACAATAAATAGAAGGATAGATAAGACAAATAAAGATAGATTTATACATAGACAGATAGATATACACGTAGATAGATAGATAGATAAATAGATAGTTATATTATTATACAGATATATTGAAAGATTATTATATCGATAGATAGACAAATATATAGGAAGATAGATATATAGATAGATAGACTGATATATAGAAAGATAAAAAGATAGATAGATATAGGACAAATTGATATATAGACAGATAGATTGATAGACAGACATATGGAAAGGTAGATAATAGATACATAGGTAGAATGATTTACAAACAAATAGATAACTATATAATTCATTGAGAGATAGATAGATAAATAGATAGATAGATAGACTTATTGACAGACAGATAGATAGAAGATATACACACTGATAGACACACAAATAAACTCACAAATAGATAGATAGATAGATGATTGATTGATTGACATTCAAAATATATACAAATAGATAGATAGATAGATAGATAAATATACAGATAGATAGACATATAGACATACAAATAGACAAATAGATTGATAGACAGATAGAAGGACAGATAGACAGATAGAAGGACAGATAGACACGTAGATAGATAGATAAAATATATAGATATGGAGATATAGATAGATAGATAGCTAATAGACAAAAGGATAGAAAAATAGATAGATAGACAGATAGAAAGATATAAACAAATATATACAAACAAATAGAAAGACAAGTAGAAATATAGATAGACATACAAATAGACAGACATACAGATAGATAGATAGATAGACAGATAGATACATAGATAGACAAACAGATAGACAAATAGATAGATAGATAGATTAAATGATAGACAGATTGATAGAAAGATTAAAAGACAGATTGATAAACAAATTGATAGATAGATTATAGGCAGATTGATAAATAGATTAAAAATATAGATAGGATTAGACAGATGATAGATAGTTAGACATATCAATAGACAAATAGATAGATAGAGACATATACATATATATAAACAGATAGATAGAAGAATAATAGATAGATAGATATACAAATAGATAGATATATAAATAGATTGATAAATATTTATAGACAGATCAACAGAAAATAGAATGATAGATATATTGATATACAAATAGTTACAAAGATTGATATATTGATTGATATAAAGATTGAAACATAGTTTGATAGATAGATTTATAGATATAATGATAGATAGATTGATATATAGATTGATAGAAATATTGATAAACAGATAGATTGACATATTGATAGATAAATAGATAGTTAGTTAGAAAAATAGACATAAAGATATACAGATAGAAAGATAGACAAACAAACAGGGAGACATACAGATAAATAGACAAAAATATAGATTGATAAATAGATAGATAGACAAATAACCAGATTGATAGAAACATAGATATACAGACAGATAGATACATAGATATCGATAGATAGATATACCTATTTATCAAGATTGATAGATATGTAGATAGAAAGATAGATAGACAGACACATAAACATATAGATAGATAGATAGATAGACAATGAGACAAATAGATAGATAAATAGATAGATATACAAATAGACATACAAAAAGACAAAAAGATACAGTGATAGAAAAATACATAGTTAGATAGACAAAAAATAGACATTTAGATAGATATATAGATAGACAATTAATAAATAGATTGAAAAAATAATGAAAAATATATAGATAGATTGATAGATTAATAGAAAGTTACATAGATATATAGATAGATAGATAGATAAACATATAGACAGATAGATAAATAAATAGATTAATATATAGATAAAAAGTGAGATAGATAGATTGATAGAATGTCAGATAGACATACAAATAAACATGCAAATCAATAGATCGAATGATAGATATACATATAGATAAACAAATTGATAGACAGATTGATAAGTATCTAAATTGATAGATATGGTGATAGATAAATATTAGGTAGATTGAAAGATATGTTGATAGACTAATTTATAGACAAAGAAAGATTGATAAATAGATAGATAGATAGACATACAAATAAATAGAAAGAAAGATAAAAGATAGGCATAAATATAGACATACAAATAAAAGATAGATAAATAAATAAATTAATAGATAAAAAGATAGACAGATATAAAGATAGACATTTAGACATACAGACAAACAGACAGCTAGAAAAATAGATTGACACATAAACAGATAGATTGATTGATTTATTGATGATTGATAGATAGATTATTTGACTATTTATTAGATAAATAGATAGATAGATAGATAGATAGATAGAAGATATAGATAGATATATAGAAAGATAGATAGACATATAGTTGTTGAGTTAGATATACAAAAAGATAGATTGATAGTTAAAAAATAGACAGACAAATAGACAGATATATCGATAGGTAGATAGGCAAATAGATAGAAAGATAGATAGACAAAAAGACAAATAGATAGACAGATAGATACATCGAAAGATTGACAGATAGATAAATAGATAGATAGACAGACATATAGGCAAATAGATATATAGAAAGATATATAGACAGATAGACAAACAGAAAAATAGATAGACAGATAGACATTTATATATATAGATAAATAGATTGATTGTTAGATATACTGACAAATAGACTGACTGATAGGCAGATAGAAATATATATAAACAGATAGATAGACATATAGACAAATAGATAGATAGACATATAGATAGAGAAATAGATAGTTAGATATAAAGATAGATAGATAGATAGATAGACAGATAATTAGATAGATAAATAGATAGATAGATAGATTGATTGATTGATAGGCACATAGACAAATAGATAAATAGATAAATAGATAGATAAACATATCAATAAACATATAGATAAATAGTTAGATAGACAGTTAGATTGATTGATTGATAGACAGACAGATTAATTGATGATTGATAGATTTATAGATTGATTGATAATATATTGAAAGATAGATAGAAAGGAAGATTGATAGAAAGATAGTTTGACAAATAAAAGATATATAGATAGATAGATAGCCTTATAGATAGAAAAAGAGACCAAAAAATAGACAAACATAATATAGATAGATAGATAGATAGATAAAAAGACTGATATACATATAGATAAATAGATAATTAGATAGATAGATTGATTGATTAATTGATTTATTGTAAGAAATATATATAATTAGACATATAGAAAGATAGAAAAAGAGATAGACAAATATATATAAAGAAATATAGACAAATAAATAGACAAATAGATAGATACAAAAATAGATTGATATATAGATTGATAGATATATATACAAATAGATAGATAGATTTATTTATTTATTTATTTATTTATTGATATATAGATTGATAGATTGATAGATGGATAAAGAAATAGATAGATATAAAGATAAATAGATAGATATATGGAAAAATAGATAGATATATATATAGACAAAAAAAATAAACAAAAAGATTGATAGATAGATAAATAGATAGACAGATAAATTGATAGATAGATAGATAGAAAGACAAATATATACATAGATTGACACATAGATGGATTGAAAGATTGATAGATAGACAATTAGATAGTAGATAGATTGACATATTGAAAGATAAATAGATAAACATATAGATAGACATATAGATAGATAGATAGATGATTGATTGATTGACATATTAATAGGTAGAATGATAGACAGATTGGAAGATAGAAAAATAGATAGATAGATAAATAAAAAAATTAATAGAAAGATAATTAGACAGATAGTTAGACAGATAGATCGATAAAATATTAGATAAATGCATAGAAAGATAAATAGAGACAAATTATATATAGATAAAATAGACAGATAGATAATAGATAGATAGATTGATTGATAGATAGATATACATATAGATAAACAGATATAAAAACAAATAGATAGATATACTTATAGATAAATAGATATAAAAACAAATAGATAGATAAATTGATAGACAAATAGATAGATAAACAGATAGACAGCTAGATAGATAGATAGATAGATAAATAGATAGATAGATAGACAGATATATAGATAGACCATTAGAAAAATACTTAGATAGATATATTGATAGATAAATAGATAGATTGATTAATTGATAGATAGATAAATAGACAGATAGATAGATAAATAAATAGATAGATAGATATATAAATAGATACATAGAAAATAGATAGATAGACCAAAAGATAGACAAAGAGATAGATAGATACACAAATAGATTGATTGACAAACAGATATTTAGATAGATATACAGATAGACAGATACATAAACAAATAGATAGAGAGATAGATAAACAAAAAGATAGACATACAGATTATCAAATAAATAGTCAGACATATATTTGACAGAAAGACACATAAATATTTAGAATGATAGAAAGATAGATAGTTAAATAGATACCCAAAAAGAAAGATAGATAGACATACATATAGATAGATAGACACACAAATACATATATAGATATATAGATAGATAGACAGATAGAAAGACAGACAGACAGATAGATAGATAGATAGACAAATAGATAGACGAATAGTTAGACAAATCAATAGACAAACATATAGATAGATAAATAGATAGACATATAGATAAACATATAGACAAACAGATAGACATATAGAGAAAGAGATGAAATAATAGAATGAAAATAAAAGATAGATAGATTGATATACACATTGATAGACAGTTTGATACATAGATTGATAGATGATTGATAGATTGATACACAAATTGATAGACATATAAAAAGATAGATAGATTGATATAGACAAAATTAATAGAATATTAGGTAGATAGATAGACAGATAGATAGACATATAGAGAAACCAATAAATAGATAGATACATAGACATGTAGATGGATAGAAAGATAAAAATATATATAGACAAATAGATTAATAGATAAAAGGATAGATAAATTTATAGACATATAGATAAACAGAGAGATAGAAAGAAAGATATAGATAAATATAAAAATAGATAGATTGTTAGATAAACAAAAATTAATAAATAGATAAATAGACTGATGACAATTAGATATACATAGATATAGGTAGATAGATAGATAGAAAAATAAATAGATAGATATATAGAAAGATAGACACACAGATAGACAGAGAGATAGACAGACATATAGACATACAGATAGATAGATAGATATATACATAGATAGATAGACATATAGGCCGATAAATAAATGGACAGATTGATAGACACAATTATAGACAGATAGACAAATAAATAGATAGACAAAATATAGATAGATAGATAGTATATATATATATATATAGATATATATATATATATATATATAGACATACAGATATACATATAGATACACAGGCAGATTGATAGACAGATAAACAAACATATAGACAGATAGATAGACAAATATATAAATATATAGTTAGCTAGATAGATATATTGGTAAACAAATAGATAGATAGACAGATAGATAGATAGATAGTCAAATAAATAGAAAAATAGATAGATTGATAAATAGATATATAGATAGATAGTTAAATAGACAAATAGATTGATAGATAGCTAGACTAAAAGATATATAGATAGATAGAGAAAGAGATAGATAGATAGACAGATAGTCAAATAAATAGAAGACCAATATTTTGACAAATGACAGACAGATAGATAGAAAATATCTAGATATATAGATTGTCACACACTAAAATAAAAAGTGCAAATAGCTAGTGAAATATCCTAGTTATTGAGATTTTTCTATCGTTAAAATATAATAATGATAGACTAATGATGAAAATTTTCTCAAGCTAAAGTCCTCGTCTCAAACTATTAATCAGAAAAAAAATTCTACCCCAAATTTTTTAACGATTAAAATTACCTAGCTAATTATATATTTTTCCTTAGTAATTTTTAAGAAATTAAGAATATTAATTAATAATTTTTAAATGAATATGTACAAAATTTTTTTTTGCTAAATTAGATAGATTGATATAGAGATTGATA
This sequence comes from Sapria himalayana, assembly GCA_029783825.1. Lineage (NCBI taxonomy): Eukaryota > Viridiplantae > Streptophyta > Magnoliopsida > Malpighiales > Rafflesiaceae > Sapria > Sapria himalayana. The sequence goes on from JAREIK010015983.1 coordinate 9,225, forward strand.
GACTTATTGATAGAAAAATATATTTCATATTGATAGATATATAGATAGATATACAATTTTCTAGATTGATAGATAAACAGAAAAATAGACAAATAGATTTACAGAAAAAGAGACAAATAAACAGGGAGACATACTGATAGACAGACAAATAGATTGATAGATAAATAGATAGACAAATAAATAGATTGATAGAAACATAGATAGACAAATAGATAGATACATAGATAGATAGATATACATACAAATAGATATAACAAATAGACAAATAGATATATAATAGTTAGTTAGATAGATGCAGAGACAGACAGATAGATGGATGGATAGATAGATAGACAAATAAATAAACAAATAGATAGACAAACCTATATAAATAGATAGAAAGATTGATAAATAGGTCGATAGAAAGATAGATAAATAAACACATAGACATATTGCAGAGAGATAGATAGATTGATAGGCAATTAGACGTATAGATAGATAAACATATAGATATACAAATACATAGACAAAAAGAAAAATAGACAGAGAGATAGAAAGATACACGGGTAGATATATAGAAAGATAGATATTTAGATAGATATATAGATAGATAAATTAAAAGATAGATTAATAGATAGATTGATAGATAGATTGATAAAAAAGATAGATAGATAGATAGATAGATGAATAGAAAGAATGAAAGAAAGATAGATAGATAGACAGATATATTAACATATAGATAGATAGAAAACAAACAGATAGATATTTAGATAAATAGAGAGATAGATAGACAGATAGATAGTCAGATATATTGATAGATAGATAGATAGACTAACTAATAGACTGCCTGATAGGCATACAAAAATATTGATAGATAGATAGACATACATATAGATAGACATATAGACATATAGACATATAGACATAGAAACATATAGAGATAAAATAGATAGTTTATACAGAAAGATGTCTAGATAGACAGATAGAGAGACAAAAAAAAAGATAGATAGACATACAATATTCAAACATTTTTGATAGACAAAAAGATAGATAGATTGATTAATTGATAAATATATATATATATGATTGATTGGCAGACAGATAGATAGATAGATCGGCACATAGAAACATAGATAGATAGATAGATAGATAGGACATATCGATAGATAGATAGATAGATAAATAGTTAGATAGACATTTAGATAAATTGATTGATAGACAAATAGATTGTTTGATTGATAGAAAGATTTATAAATAGATTGATAAATAGATTGAAAGATAGATATAAAAATTGAGAGCAAAGTTAGTTAGACATATAGATAGCATATTGATAGATAGAAAGATAGCTTATAGTTAGACAAATTGACCAATAGATAGACAAACATATAAAAAGTTTGATAAAAAGCCTGATAGACAAATAGATAGATAGATAATTAGATAGATAGACAGATTGATAGATAGAAAAAAAGATAGACAAATAGATATAGAGATATATCAACAAATATATAGATAAATAGATAGATTAATAAACAGAATGATATATAGATAGATAGACATACACACAGTTAGATAGATAGATAGATAGATATATATATATATATATAGATGAATAAAGAAATAGATAGATATATAGTTAGATAGATAGAGATAAAAAAATAGATAGATAAATAAATACATATTTAGACCGAAAAATGGACAGGACAGCTAGGCAAATAGATAGAGAGATAAATTGACATATAGATAGATAGAAAGATAGATAGACAAATATATACATAGAGAGACATACAAACAGACAGATAGATACATAAATAGATATACAATTAGTTCGATAGATAAACAGACAGATAGACATATTTAAAGACAATAGATAAATAGATAGATAGACATATAGATAGATAGATAGATATACAGAATAATAGATAGATTGGTAGATTGATTGATAGACATATTAATAGGTAGAATGATAGACATATTGAAAATAGAAAAATAGATAGACAGATTAAGAGAAAGATAATTAGATAGATAGTTAGATAGATATATCAACAAATATTAGAAAGATATATAGATTGATAGAAAGAGAGATAGACAAATTATATATAGATGTAATAGACTAATAGATAGACATGAAGATAGATAGTAAGATATACATATAGATAAATGGATATATAAAGAAATAGATAGATAAATATATAGACAGAAAGATAGATAAATAGGTAAACAGATAGATAAACAAATAGATAGATAGACAGATAGATAGATAAACATATAGATAGATATATATATAGATAGATAGATATATAGATAGATCGATAAAAAACTACTTATAATGATAGATAGATAAATAGATAGATAGATTTATAGATAGATAGATAAATTGATCGATTGGTTGATTGATAAATAGATAGAAATATATATAGATAGATAGATAAACAAATAGATAGATAGATAGATAGCAAATAGATATATTGAGACAAAATAGATTAATTAATAGATAGATAGTAAGATAGACAGACAGATAGACAGATAGACAGATAGATAGACAAATAGATAGAGGGATAGATAGATAAACAAATAGATAGACATACATATTGATAAATAAATAGGTGGACGATAAAGGATAGATAGACACACTAATATCAGACTGCTGGATAGATAGCTAGTTAAATAGATAACTAAACAGACAGATAGATAAACATTCATATATACACACAAATAGACATATAAATACATAGACACATATATAGATAGATAGACATATGTATAGACAGCTAGACAGATAAATAGATAGATAGATAGATAATTAGATATACAAAAAGATAGACAAACAGTTAGACAGATCAATAGACAAACATATAGATAGATAGATAGATAGATAGATAGATAGACATATAGGCAAATAAATAGATAGATAGAGAGATAGACAAAATAATAGATTGATAGATAAAATATAGATAGATAAATTGATATACAGGTTGATAGACAGATAGATTGATAGAGAGATTAGACAGATTGATAGACACATAGATAGATAGACACATAGATAGATAGACAAATAGATAGATATATAGACAAAAATATCAACAAAAAATTAGATAGATAAATATATAGATACACAGATAGATAAACATATAGATAGACCAATAAATAGATATATGCATAGATAGGTAAATAGATAGAAAGATAGAAATATATATAGAAAAATAGATAGACAAATAGATTGATAGATAGATAAAATGATAGATTTTTAGACATATAGATAAACAGAGAGATAGAAAGATAGATAGATAGAGAGATATATACAATAATTAGATAGTTAGATAAACCATAGATAAATAGATAATAGACTAAAGAAAATAGATAGACATAGAGATAGAAAGATAGATAGATAGATAGAAAGATAGACAATTAGATAGTCAGACATATAGACATAGATAGATTAGTAAATAGATAGATAGATATATACATAGATAGATAGACATATAGATTAATAAATAAATAGATAGATAGATAGACACAATGATTGATAGATAGATAAATAGATATATAGACAAAACATATAGACAAATATCTATATATATATATATTTATTTATTTATTTATTTATTTATTTATTTATTCACATACAGATAGACAGATAGATAGATAGACAGATAGATAGACAGATAGATTAATAGATAGATAAATAAATAGACAAACATATAGAAAGATAGATAGACAAATAGATAAATTGATAGATATCTAAATAGATAGATCGCTAGATAGACAAATAGATATGTTGATAGATAGATATTAATAGATAGATGTATAGATAAACAGATAAATAAATAGATAGATTAATTGATATATAGATAGATAGTCAGACAAAAAGATATATTGATAGATAGAGAGATAGATTAACAGACAAATAGATAGTCAAATAGATAGAAAGATAAATAGATTGACAAATAGATAAATAGACAGACAAACAGATAGATAGATAGATAGATCGATAGATTAATTGTCACACACTAAATTAAAAAGCTCAAATAGCTCGATAAATTTTCCAATCATATTGGGATTTTTCTATCATTAAAATATAATAACAATGGACTAACAATAGAAATTATCTCAGGCCAAAGTCATTGGCACAAAAATATTAATGAGAAAAAAAAATTCTCTAGCAAATTTTTTAATGATTAAAATTTTCTAGCTAATTATATTTTTTTTTCTCGCTAATTTTAATCATAATTAAGAATAGTAATTAATAATTGTCACCTAAATTTGTACAAAAAATCTTCTAACTAAATTAGTGAGGGAAAAGTCCATCGCTATTTTCTTTCCTATGCTTTTTTCACAATTTTGTTTTTTACAAAAAATTTGATTACGAATTTTTAAATTTTTATATAAAATTTAATAAAAATATATACTATAAATCATTTTTTATAATTAACAAATACAAAAAATAGATCAAAAATAATTATGATAAAAAACTTACCTGGTTAAAACAAAAGCATAACATAGGTGTATAATCATTTAAAACTAAATCATCATCTTCATCATTAGTTTGTGCATTTGTGCAAGGCTCTCCTTTGTGGATACTCTGCTGAAATTCAGTGTGTAATTAATCTTGTCAAGGCTACTAAATGTGACTCCATATAAGTTATCTGATATTTCATTGCATTCTTCTTTTCTTTCAACTCATCATTCACTTCTTTCATTTTCTACTTATAGATCAATTCAAATTTAAACGATAAAAAGGATAACAACTTATTAATTATGCAAAAATTATAGACATGATCATCACTAATATAGCATTTACCAAAATGCATAAGGTATACTAATTGAGAGAATTATGGAATTTTCAGTACATATATAGCAGTTACTCATCATTGTGCAAAATTTCATCCATAAAACAAATATTGAATAGCCAATTGATTATTTTACTGCATGGTAGAAATAAGATAATTACCTAGTAGTTGTTGGAATCATCATATAGAGAGAATCTGGTAATAGATTGTTGACCACTACTGGAGCAATATGGAACATCTTGAGAATGAAGCCTATATTAAATTTTTTAATGCATCAACTTCAGAATTGAACCATACATAATCTGGATGAAGAAATCATCATTATTCAGATGAAGATCTTTTAGTTTATAGAACTTCCATGATACTATAATCGAACATCATATTTAAAACTCATGATGCATTTTGGTTTTGAACAATAAGGATCAGAAAACACATAAAAAAATTCAATGTAAATAAAATATAGAGCTCATGAAATATTTTGGCTTCCAGTCCGACAATGTTTCTCATTACTGATTCCATCAACTAAGTATATCTTTTGAATTCACCTGCAACATGGGTGGATTCTTTGTTTCTATCCTCAATTCCTTCCAAAGAAGTGATTGACGCTGATGCGAAGGATGGCCGATTGATGTCTAAGTTGAATATAGAGAAATTGATAACATCAAATAGATTCTTGGGTTGCAATAGCATAAGCAATATGATAGTTTCAAAGGAATGAGATAAGGTCATCTCATGATAATTGCAGATCAGGATCATGATGACTCCCACATTAAAGGTTTAGTGATCAATTTCATTCATTGTTTATGGTCGTCTTTACTTAGTTTAATGATTCTTATTTGAGTTTATCACCCTAATCATGAAGGCAATGCATACAAGTGGAAGAGTTGTACCCTTCTAAACCATGCCAGAGTACAAGTCATGGATAGAAAGCTTGGGAGGTAATGCAAAGGGTTGGATTATAAAGTACCACATGCTGGGAACAAGCATAAATAGTGAGGGGGGGGGGGGGGGGGGCGAAGTATTTCAAGCAGCTACAAAGACACAATAAGGATTTTGTATGGATAGAGGAACATGATAGGGATGTGATAGAGCTTCAGCAAAAAAAACATGGTTTCAACACTTTGAGCTGGGAAAATACCTTGATCATAAGGGGTAGTTTATAAGATACAGAGACTTCATCAACTAGGAGCTTTTTCTATTTTTCATGCTTGATCTTCAAAGATCCATCCCCTCCATGTTCGATGGCCTAAAGTCAGTCCAAAGAAAGATCTTTTTTCTCTGTTTCAAGAAGAACATAATCAAGAAGAAAAAACTAGTCTAGTTAGGAAGTACAGTGATGAAGATCACTATTTATCACAATGGTGAACATAGCCTGTACAGTACCATCATGGGTATGGCACAAAATTTTGTTGGCAGCAAAAACATTAATGTTCTTTCTTCAAAAGGATTGTTTGGCAGCAGGAGCATGGGCGGTAAAGATCATGCAAGCCCAATATATATATCAACCCACTTGTCTCCTATCACAAGATTCTTGTTCACAAAAGATGATGAAAATCTCCTTGATTATTTGAATGAAGATGGGACCTTGGTTGAACCTGCAAGGCACGAATGATGCAGATGAAATAAAAAAATTAAAACCAACCCAAGGGTGCCACTGGTTCTTGGGCTTTGAAAGCACCCAAGAGAAGGAATAGTAAAAAAAGCAAAAAAAAGGAGATGCAGCAGGTGGATAATAGAAGAGACAAAAAATGAATAAGATTTCGATCAAAGCAACGAAGGTAGCTCTGATATTTCAAAGAACAAAGGCATATGAATAGAAATATAACTTGTTAACTTCAATGAGCCCATGGCCTGAAGATAGGTTATCATTGGGCAACTCAGAAATAGGAATTGATTTATTCTTTAAAGCCTTCCTTACAACATATGGACCCATAGGAATACATATGGTCTACACAATGTTGTGCAGAGAACACCATCAATTTCTACCCAAATAACACGCCAAAATAAAAAAATATAATTAAAAAGCACATAGCTTCATTGCACTAATGAGCTATGCAATTCCTCCACAAGTAGATGGGGAGGTCATTGATGTTCCATTCATCAGAATGCACTATTTGAGAGTCCATGTGAGAACTAGAGTCACAGCACCACCAGGAGCACTTACGCTGATCCCAACACCACCATTAGCTATTGTCCCTCTACTTGACTGGCATCCTACTCCAATTGTTAATAGCTATAGCTCATACTTCATTAACACGATCAACAAAACAACCATAATCTAGAAGTAAAGTGAGCTCGCCAAATCTCATATTGATGAGATCACTTTTATGCTACATAAAAGCAAGTGTTTTCACCATGTGAATATCATTATCTAGAGTATATACGAATGACTAATAAAAGTTAGCCAACCTCTACTACAACTATTAGGGCCCGTATCAAGCTGGTCCCTATTTACATTGACCTCAAGCATGAGTCTCCAATCTTGCATGATACTATTTGTGCCCTAGGTACAACTCCATTTAGCAACGACTCCTTATATTGAAGAGAGATGAAAATTTAAAACCACCAAGAATGAATAAACTAACAGCAGCAGACGAGTGTGATATATGTGGGTGAAATGCAGTAGCAATAGTAGCAACATGTGTACCATGAGCAGAGGATTCAGTTATGATGCTTAGAGTATTTCCTTCATCATAAATATTAAGAACAAATGTACAAACATCTAGCTTGCTATATATTCCAAATTTCCTTTCCTCCCTGAAAGTGTATTTTGCATCGCATCACAATACAACCCAATCATGTCCATCTATAGGAAAACTAGGCACAAATAATCAATAAACAAATAACATACATAGCTAATTGCTATATATGTTTAACGAATCTCAATAAAATCTTTTAAAAAACAATGAATTTTAAGATATATGATGCAAAACTTCAAAAAAAGAAAAACTAGAAAAAATACTAGTTTATGAATATTGTCTTTCATACTGTTAGGGTTTATATTTTTTAAATTTTCTCATTACACATTTATGATTATGAGTTTGTATGAGTTTTTATGAATTTAATTTTTACCTAAAATCAAAGGAAGTGGTTTGAGTGTGCAATAATAGTGTGACACAACATGTGGCTGTCTGGCATGAAATAATAGGGTGACACATCATGTGGTAGTTTGGCATGTAATAATAGGGTGACACCTCATGTGGTAGTCTGGCATGCAATAATAGGGTGACACATCATATGTCAGTTTAGTGTGAAATAATAGGGTGTTCATCATGTGGCAGTCTAGCATGCACCGCATGAAAGTCAGCCATGTGTCGGTGGTAGTTTGGAATGTACCACATGCATGTGTGCAGCAGTCTCGATGTGTATGTAGTGTGAGAAAAATCAGGTGGTAGTTTGGCATGTGCCGTGTGATAGTGTGCACAATGGATGCGTGTGTGGAATGGTAGTAGGCACTTATATGCATGTAATGTGGTATGTTTGTGTCAAAAAATATATATAATTTATCAACAACTTCTAAACTTGTTAAATCACATTATAATCACTCATCTCAAATATATATAAATATATCAATAAGTATAGAAGATCATGGAAAATATTAAATAGTTGAAAAATGGGTATAACTAGCAAATCATGGAGCTTCTTGACAATAGTTTTGGAAGATAATGTTGATTGTTTGATATTCTACAAAACAATACTTCACTATTTGAAAAATGAGATTGTGTTTATTAAGAACTTTTTGAAAGTTGTAACAAATTTTTTTTGGGGGTACAGGAGCATGAAGATCAGAGTTCACTTCAAAAGACCATCCATTAATCATATGGTCAAAATCAAAGAACTCAATGGCATCAGTAACATCAAAGAACTCATCAGAGGCATCATTAAGAGAGACTAAGTTGGTGAATCCAAGAGTTGAATTTTCTACCTCACCATCATCACCACTTCCTGGATCTTCAACTTTCATAGCATTAATTCAGTTTCAGGCAAGAAGACATGTCTTTGCATATTTCTAGATGGAAATTCAGAATGATTATTCCCTGACTTTGCCCGAAACAACTTTCTAAATGTTGAAGATAGTAGTATTTAGTCAAAAAAGCAATGTGTGAGTGTAGAGAAATGAGTCATTTTTGCTACCTGCAACCCTTTCAAGCATACAATAGTTATGGAGCGTGCTGATGATGGAAGGAGATATAGCTCCCAAAATCTCTAAATTAAAATTTCAATGAGTCCCATGTCATTTAAGTTTGATACATTCTAATACATTAATAGAATCTATCACAACAGGAAAAGCATGATTAGAAAAATGGTAGCTTGTACAAGCTCTTATACTGCTTCTTCATGCCTAGTTACTCTTTAGGTTGTGTTTGATTGGATATAATTGGAGGGGGATATGATTTGATGATATTATAACAAAGTAGGATTAATAATCTCATTTTGGATTTACAAATATTATGAATTACCATGCAATATACTTAGATATAGAGATTTAAAACAATTATTTTACATATTTATCAGACAATCTCTATAAATGAGAGATTTTCAAAAAGTTTATAGTAATTTATAAGTAATTACCAATAATAATTGATATATTTTTAAATCCAATTTTAAAATTCTTTTGGAATTCAAATAATGGATGAATATGTTCTTCCATTTGGTCTTCAATTTTATGACTTATTCAAATGTTAAAATAAATATATCTTACTATCTAATAAGATATTACATCTTTATGTGAAAACAAAAATCTGTCCAAATTCTAAGAATAGTAATTCTCGAATTCAAGATTTATTATGATAGATCTTTTCAATCTTTTGAGGTAAGATTGTCAAGATAAGATACTGGTACAATTTGTTTTCTTATCTAGCCTTCATATTTTAAATGCTTCCACATAATATGATAAGATAAAATAGATATGGAGATCACATTCATACCCAAGTACACAAGGCTCTTGCTTTAACAAGATATACATAAAGAGATAAATATCTCAATAATTATACCCGATAACTTTGAAGAGACTGTGTTTGAAGAGACTATGTAATACAAAAAATTCTCGAGTGATCAATCATCTTAATATTTTATTGTTTCAAAAACAAATTTAACTTCAAAGTTATTATGAAAACCATTTTTAGTATTTATATAATTACACAAGACATTTGTAAAAGAGAATATATGTAATTAAAATAATATACCAAAATACCTATATGCAATACTTCATCATTCTAATCCTACCACCCAAAGATTCACAAATGTTAGTTTAAGCTAACACCCAATGTAGAGTCGATCATCTTTATATCATAGTTCATTAGTATTTTTTTGTGAATTAAGGTGAAAGTAAAACTTTAGGCTGAGATTACTCTAAACAAACAACATTTAGAGCTAAGGTTACAAATAAGGGTAGCCTACATTAATTTTAAGGCATGATCTAATGTAGCCCTTTTGTGGAGTACATTACTTGTGAATCACCAAATGATATAGAATAACTGCCAAGATAACCAAAATAGAGATATCAAATTCACAAAATAAATGTTAAAAATTGTTATAAAAATCAAATTTCATTTATACATTACTATACCTTAAGTTCCATCTTCTTCTCTTCAAAAATATCACCGCATCAATATATCTTTTGGTTTCATACCCCTACAAGTTGAGGATCTAGTTAATTAACTAATGCAAATCACACATTATACAAATTAAACTTGAGATTAAGAAACCCCATAAACATATACACATAGTACATTATGGCTTGAGTTATAGCTAAAATAACAAATTAAATGCAAACTAAAATCCCACTTAGCAAAAATTAAAATTAAACCAAATGGATAATCAACATATTTAGTGAATGTTTGGTAAATAACTTGAATTAATAAATAAAAAAAATATTTTAATTTTTTTTCATTATAACTTATGAGTGTAAATATATTAAGTAAATAACTCTATAAATTTTATGGTGATTCTATCAAGCAAGATTCTATTGGTAGAGATATAGCTTGCTTTTTTTAACTCCACAACTCATCAGCAATAATTGTTCATCTAACCAGGAAAGCCATTCATTGTACAACTACTTGTGAATAAATTCAGTATGCCCATCAAGATCCTCCACCATGCCGCTTAGGTAGAAACAGAATTCCCATCTACTAGAAGAATACACATCAATTTTATATCAAGAAGTTAATAAAATTTTAGGAAGACGAGAAATTATATCGTAGAACCTTACTCATATCTCAAAGATAACAAAGACATGAGAGTTTAGAAAATGACTTCACAAGTCCCATCAACAACACCAATAACTATTATAGCAAGATGATCATCCCAACACTAAAAACAAATTTTCTCACTTTGAAAGATGAAGCAAACAAGATACAAACCACAGTTCTCGGAACTTAAAGTGACTCCACCATGACTGCACCAATCATTTGCTTCCTTGTAAAGTCACAACCCTGTAGGGTTTGGTTCTAATACTAAGCATAAATTAAACTCACAACCATATTAAAAACATACTAAAGAGTTTGAAAAAGGATAGATATTAACTTTCTGACAACCAAATTTTTTCTAAGGAGGGGATGCAATCACATTAGATGTCATTGCATCTGCATGAAATATCATGAAACATTATATATCTTTTATTGCTAATCTGCTTTGAAAGGCGTAATCTGGGAGGATAAAAGCACATGGAAATGACGAAGAAGAAACTCTACATGTCAAAGAAGAGTACAAATATATAAAAATCTTGTTAGTAAGGTACCTTAAAGGGAGCCATTTCCTGTAAGAATTGGACCCAAAATATTTTGCTAGATTTGGGCACTCCTTTAATACAGCACTCAGTAGAGAACAAATCTATCTAGATGCATCTTTTGAACTATTAGCTCCCAGCTGCATAGAATGATTGTAGTTATAGTTATAATGATGAAGAAGACCTATATAGCATAAAAATGATACATACCTTAAGCTGATCATGGTGATTTAAAGTATTGTATAGTGTGAAAATAATGAATACCTATAAATAGAAGATGAGGATGAGAATCAAGAAATAGGCAAAAAACTCTCCAAGAGTTTGGAGAGAGATAAATCATTACTCACATGCGCTTACTTTTCTATTAACAGTTACTTTACCATTATCAATGACATTGATGCATGAGTCTATTATTATGCTTCTAACTAGTTCCTGATATGAAGCTTCGATTAGCCACGTTGACGAACACAAAAAAGAAACCAAAACCATGAAGCCATGAATCCGAGAAGAAGACAACTAATTTCTAGTAATATTCATAATGTCTGTCAAAATATAATGAAGATTTAAGCATTTAACAAGCGTAATTACCACATTTTTCGAAACTGGTATTGACTTGAAACACTTGAGATTATCCTTTTCGTAAAGATAAAAAAAATTGTTTAAGTGCTTGAATACCTTGCCCTAGCATTTTTACACTACAAAAAATCTCATATAGCTAGGGACAATTACCTACCTAAATGAGCATTTTTCGTCACTAAACGGGATATAGCGACGGATTACCAATGGATCGGTTCCCTATCTAAAGTGCTCCTTGCTAAAGTTTAGTAAGGGAAAGTGCCCCTAGCTAAAAAGTGAGAGACTGAAAAATCTATTGCTAAAAATGAAAAATTCACTAGCTAAATTAGCAAGCTAAATGAGATTTTCTGTTATTAACTAAATAATGATAGAAGATTCCCAAGCTAAAGTGTTGGTTACTAAATTTTAGTCACGGACATAGTCCCTTGCTAAATAAATTTAGCGACGGAAAAATCCATTGCTAGATTTAAGAATTCCCTAGCTAAATTAGCTAGGGAAAATTCCTAGCTAAATTAGCATGAGATTTTTCTCTAGCTAAATAAATTTAGCGATGGAAAAATCCGTCGCTAAATTTAAGATTTCCCCAACTAAATTAGCTAGGGAAAATTCCCTAGCTAAATTAGCATGAGATTTTTCCCTTGCTAATTTAGCAATGGATTATTTCCATAGCTATTTTAATTTCAAAACTATTTTCAGAATTTAATGTATTTTAAAATTTTTTAATTAAATAATTTTATATTTTTATATCAAATTGAATAAAAAATGAAACTATAAATAATTTATAATAAACAAAAAATAAAATCATTTAATAACTTATTTTAATTCAATATTTTACATAATTGAAACAACAAAATAACAAAATTTTATTACTTCTTATTCATTAATGTATCTACTGACAGTACATAATGTATAATATATCCATTAATTGATGTTGCTTTCTCTCCCTCTGCTCTTCCGATCATTATTTTTCTACTACGATAAAGCTGTCCGAGTCACGACACGTAATGTCTAGTGAATAATCTTAGCACTTATACAAGCTATGTATGAGGAACAATGCAGTATCATATTTGTAAGAAATTTAAACCACTCAATCAAATTAAAATAAAAATAAAGTTATGTTTTGATAAATATATAATCCTGGAGTATATAATTAAATATATACTTGCATTTCACTCGGACACATATTACTACGGTATATGTACATAAAAACTACAGTATTATGTGTACATATAAATTGAGTACAAATATACTCAGTATATATGTACATAAAATACTATAGTATTATATGTAAGTATATACTGACATTATTCATACGTATATATCACATTTGGTGCTGTTGCTACTGCTCCCACAGCCACTGCTGCTGCCATTGTTGCTGTCGTTGCCAATATCACTACTGCTGTCACTCTTACCGTCGATGCCACCGTCGTTGCTGCCGTCCATGTCACCGTCGCCGTTGCTGCCGCTGCTGGCCGCTACAGCGGTTGCCGTTGCCCCTGCTGCCTGTGCCACTGCTGCATGCCGTAGCTGCCATAGCTGTCATTGTCGCCACTATCGCCGCCACTACCATCGCTGCCACTGCTGCTACTGCCACCTCTGCTTCTGGTGTCACCGCTGCATCCGATGCAGCCGCAACTACCACTGCTGCCGGCGCTACTTTCGGTGCAGCCCTTGCTACTGCCATTGGGACCACTACCGCTGCCTCCGATGCCACCGCTCCCATTGCTGCCGCTTCCACCATAGCCGCTGCCACTACTATAGTAGCTGCTACCCCCACCACTACTGCCATTACTGTCGCTACAACCACTATCGCCGCTGCCACTACTACTACTGCTATTGTTACTATTGCTGCTATTGCTGCTAATAATAGGTTTTTACATACCTATAATAGGCTAAAACTCTACCCAAAAAATTCAAAGATACACAAACATATACACAGATATATAAAAATAGTTATTATAGACATAAACAAACATAAATTAAAGTTGATTGTCATACAGCTTAAATTAAAATTTAATTAAATAATTTAATATTTTTATAATAAATTTAATAAAAAGAGAAACTATAAATGAAAATTTCAAATTAAACAAAAAAAATCATTTAATAACTTATTCTATTTCAATATTTTAAATAACTAAAACAAAAAAATAACAAAAATTATATTACATCTTATTAATCAATGTATCTACCGACTATGCATAAAGTATAATCTATCGATGCATTACCATTATTTTCTCTCCCTCTACTCTTCTGATCACCAACTTTCTACTACGAAAAAGCTATCGGAGTCACATTGCTTCATATCTGTTGAAAAATTCCTTCACTTATATTAGCTTCGTATGGGAAAGAATACGGTACCACATTTATAAGAAATTCGAACCACTAAATCAAATCAAAATAAATTAAAAAAAAACTATGTTTTGATAAATATATATTACTACAATAAAAATGTACATATATACTAGTATTTCACTCGTACATATATTACTGTAGTATTTGTACATATAAATTACAGTATTATGTGTACAAATATACTGAGTACATATATATGTGCTCAGTATATAAGTACGTATATACGTACGTAAAATACTATATATGTACATAAAATACTATAGAATTATATGTACACATATACTAACTATATATGTACGTATATACCACATTTGTTGCCATCCTATTGCTCCCGCTGTCGATTCTGCTCCTGTCTCTATTAGCACTACCACTACGGCTACTGCCAGTACTACTGTTGGTGTTGCCACTACTGCTGGTGCTGCCACCGCTGCCACCGCTACTACTCCTGCCACCGCTGCCACTTTTACTGCTACAGCTACTATAGCTGCTATTGCTGCTGGTGCTACCACCACTGCCACCGCTACTACTACTGCCACCGCTGCCACTGTTGCCGCTACAGCTACTATAGCTGCTACTACTGCTGATGCCACCACTACCACTAATGCTCTCACTAGGGATGTTGCTCCCTCAGTTGTAGCAGTTGTCATGGCTGTCACCGCCACTACTATCATCGCTGCTACTACCACTATTGCTACTACCACTGTCGCCACTGCCGCTTCTACCACCACTACTGCCACTACCGTCACTATAGTTGTTGTCGCAGCTATAGCTCCTACCGCTGCTACCTCTACTAATAATAGGTTTTTACATACCTATAATAGGCAAAAACTCTACCCAAAAAATTCAGAGAAACACAAATATATTCACAGATATATAAAAATAGTTATTATAGACAAGAACAAACACAAATTAAAGTTGATTGTCATGCAGTTTCAACAAAAATGTAATTAAATAATTTAATTTTTTTAAATTAAATTTAATAAAAATAGAAACTATAAATAAAAATTTTTAATTAAACAAAAAAAAATCATTTGATGACTTATTCTAATACAAATTTTTAAATAACTAAAACAAAAAAAATAATGTTATATTACATCTTATTAATCAATGTATCTACCGACAGTGCATAAAGTATAATCTATTCATGCATAGACATTACTTTAGCTCCCTCAACTCCTCCAATCACCAACTCTTTGTGGCAAAAAAGATGTACAGGTCATGGTGCATCATGTTTGTTGAAATATCTTTTTACTTATACAAGCTTCGTATGGGAAACAACACGGTACCATATCTGTATGAAATTTAAATCACCCAATCAAATCAAAATAAATAAATAAAACTATGTTTTGATAAATATACATTGCTATAGTAAATATGTACATATATACATGCATTTCACTCGTACATATATTACTGTAGTATATTTACATATAACTATTGTATTATGCGTACATATATACTTAAATATATATACTCAATATATATGTACATAAAATATTATAGTATTATATGTATGTATATACTGACTATATACGTACGTATGTACCACATTTGTTGCCATTGCTACTACTCTCGCTGTCACTGCCACTCGTGCCACTGCTATCGCTGCCACTACCACTGCCAATGCCACTTTCTCTGCCACCGCTGCCATCCCTGTCATCCTTGCCACTATTGCCACTGCTAAAAATAAGCATTTACATACCTATTATAGGCTAAAACTCAACTTAAAAAATTAGGAAACACAAAAACATATTCACAGATATATAAAAATAATTATTATAGACATGAACAAACACAAATTAAGTTGATTGTTATACAGCTTCAAAAAAAATCTAAAAGATGTCCAACAATTATATTTAGAGATAAAGAGAGTGCAAAAATAAAATGTTTTAAGAATAATAAAGATAAGATAAGCTAGCCCTCTTTTGATAAAGCTGAAATGAGTAAATATGGGACCCAAGCATTAGAATGACTGTGATAATGTCTGAATGCTTTGAATCAAGATTTTTTCATTTGTCTCACATAATGTGTCCTGCAAAGATTCATAATTAGGTTAATCGGAAAAGCAATGAACAAAAACATAATAACAAAATTGAAAACTGCAAAAAAATATCATAATTATTTGCTACACATAGAAAAAAATAAATAACAGTTCAGAAATAATTTTCATACTCAATCATCCTTATAATTTGTATGGAATGCTAGTCTCTCCCATGAGGATTCACAACTAGATCTCGGAATGCTATCTATTCTGCCAATGTCACTAACTGTGACTCCATATAGGACATCTACTATTGCATTACATTCATAATTTCTTTCATCTCATGGTTCATTTCTTTAATTTCTTGCATTTCTTCAATCAAATTAGTATACTGCTCATCCTTCTGTTCTTTAAATTCATATATTTATTCCTTCAAATTAGATATTTGCTTATCCTTCTTTTTCATTTTGGTGTCCATAACTATAATACGTTCATTTGTTTCCAGTGCTTGTTGTTCGACCAACTCATCCATCATTGTTGAGACAAATGAATTAGAAGCACGGCTGCTACAACAAAATGTCACTCCCTTAGAGCCAATTTCGTACACTCACTACTTCTTTCGACCTCTTCCAAGACCAGGTCCTTTAGGCGCCATCTTTTGTACAAAATAAAACATAGAACAAATATTAGAGATATGATGAACAAGCATGCATTTTCGAATAAAACACACCGATAGATTTCAACAAAATATAAAAAGTCTTTAATAGTTTAAATTATAAAAATATTATAACAATTTAATTATCGACATCACTGTCATCCTCCAATGGATCTTTTGATATTTTGTCTGATTCTGATAGAAGTTCGAACTCATCTTCGAATAGAAATTGATAATCTTCAATTTCTATTATGCCACCATTTGAGTCTCATAAATTTTCTAGATCTTCATCTACATTTACAGGCTCAATATTATTTATGTCATCTTCTTGGAATGCCAGTACAATATCTAAGTCTGTACTTCTTTGTTATGATGTTGGTACTTCAAATTTTGATCGGGCTTTGATTTTGCAAATCGCCCACCAATTTATCTTATCACGAGATAAACTGAGATATGTACAATTAATATACATGACCAACTTGAACTACCATTATAATGGCTCATATTGATTATATGTGTGAATATGGTTAACATCCACTAACGTATAATCCACTAACTTATAGGTATATATAAATATTTTCATACAAATAGTTATACATAAATATATAAAGTTATAAATAAATATATAGATTTATATATATATATATACATGGTTATAAATAAAGTTATATTTAATGTTGTACAGTGTTATATAGTTATAAAAATATTTATATATAGTTATACAAATATTTATACATAGTAATACACATATAGTTAAATATAATATTGTATGTTATTATACATGTAATTATAAATATAGCTACATGCAAGTATACATATAGTTACACATATAAACATAATTCTAACACTTAAAATTATCAAATCCTACTTGCGTTATCATTATAAAGTTTTTTTGAATCCAAGATTTTTAAAAAGTTACTAGTTAGATGGTTGGTAGCATCATTAAATGGGTGTAAGCCCTAGATTTGAACCAATCATTGTTCTTTGAAGAAGTATATTTTGGTAAACCCTATGAGAATCAAAAATTAATTTTTGAATTCTGATACTATTATTTTAGATTTAAATTTTTTAAAAACTTCTATGAGATAAACAAAGTTGATGTACTTCAGTGCATCAAAAGTGGATAAAAGTTATAAAGTTATAGGAAAAAATGTTAAGGGGACCCAAAATGAAAATAATAATGTTTTATTACAATTTTAAATTTTAATATAACATTAGGGGACCCAAATCCAAAATATTTATGATTTGGGTCTTCCAAATTCCTATACTGATAATTACCTTCTTTTAATCATACAGTATGCATATACTCAAGTATGAATATGAGTTTATGCAGAAACTCATTTTTTTCATAAACAAAAATAGATGCATATGGAGTTTATACATACTCTGTATGCATAATCATATGCATAAACTCGTTTATGCATACTGAGTAAGAAGAAATGAGTTTATGCGTAATGTTTTTTTTAATTATATTGGGATAACGATGAATATCCGAATTTAGGTACTAAAATATAACCCAAATCATATATATTTTTTATTTTGGATTCCATAACATAATTATCAATTATATATATGTATATATATAAATAAATTAAGGATGACAATATTAAGTATTATTATTATCATTTGTGTTGTGGAGGAATTCTATTTTTTTTATCAAAGTTAGATAAATGTTAGTGCTATTTATGGAAGCAACAAAATAAAATGAATAGTACTTTTATTGTCAAGAAAATCTATTTAATAAAATTCTAAAATTGAACTAATTTAAGAAAATACTTCTCAGAGCAATATTCCTACCTTTTAGTGGTATCAATGGATAATATTAACTTATTTTTGTCATTTTCTTTTGTAATTTAGGAGATGCAAGCCTAATCTTTTTTCTATTTGAAGATTAGAATGATTTGGATTTCTTGTTATGCATGTAATTGCTACTTAAGAGCTATAAGCCTACTCTATTTTCATGTTCTTTTTCTGTCAATAATTTGGATTTTTTGGCTCCTTTGCAAGACTAATAATTATTCTTGATCACTAATTTATTTTTGATATTTTTTTAATTGCTATGTGATCAACTCGAAAACATGCAAAATACCTTTATGCAACATCATAAGCAAAGTCTCTTTGTTCAAGCTTCTTTGTTGTGTCATTCAAACTATAATAAAACCTTGATTTATCATTTTCATTATACATGATGAATAGTTATATACTTAGTCTCTTACAAGGGATTTGAACATAATGCAGGTTGATGTGTTGGATTTAGCTTGGGTTTAGGTGGGCTCTTAACCTGTCGACTTGCATTCCTACAAACAATTTAGAAATATTAAAAATTTAAGATATAATATATAAAAAAATGATCATATGGCATACAAATCATGTAAGCAACTAAATCTATTTTTTAAATTAAATTTATAATCTATTTTCTTTGGTTCAAAGTCAAAACGTATTCAAATTATGGTGCTAGTATGAATATAATCAACCCTCATATGACTTATGAAATGTCATCTCTATGGTGGCTATTAAGCTAGCATGAAATGAATATACATCATTCTAGCAGTATGATTCATAATAAATCTTTTTGTTATGGTCCAATATAAATGGATGGATAAATTAACTTCTCAATTATTGATCATACAATAAATACAAGTGGCTCGGACAACATTGAAAAGTAATTGTTTGATATGAGTACATAATGAGTTTATAATGACCCAGAATAATTTAAAGATGACATTGCATGAGGGTTTATTATCATGATCCTAGGGCACTCTCATTCAGGGGTTGTGATGTGCTTAATTTCATTAGTAAAATTTCATAGGTTTTAAAATACTTTAAATTCCAATATTATATATTTTTGCATTTTTAATTATATGTTTTTACAATTTTTATAAATTACTTATAAAGTATAGTAAAAGTTTATGTATATTGTTTCTATAGTTATTAAATATGGTTATGTTTAAATAGTTTATGTATACTATTTTTATAGTTATATAGATATAGTTATGTTTGAACACACTTATATAAAATACACTTATATTTATGTATGCTATTTTTGTATATAGTATATAGTTATGTATATTGAAGTAGTTATTAATTAGGCATACTTATTGTGCACCATAAAAATTCACACAATGACAATGCATTATATCAAAAATGCATGAAGTATGTATACGATTAAGTATATATATGCAATCCAAACAAACTATGGTGAATAATGGAGAAGAATTTCGGAAATAATAAATAACAGAATCAATACGCATAAACTTACTTTTCGATTATATGTTGATGAAGAAAAAATGTATAAAATGGTACCTCAAATCAAATAACATATTAAAACATAAACCTTGATTATATGTTGATGCGTCAGTGTCGAGAGTTAGATGGCCGAATGCGGAGGTTTCTTTCAATTGTTCGAGATTATCGCATCTCGACAAGTGAATGTATATATTAGCAAATTATTAATATTTTTAATTATTAAAACATTAAATAAGCAATATATATATATATATATATAATCAAAAAGACTCATTAATTTTATTTACTATCATAATTTTTTCAACAAAATTAATGTGTGTGTAGCAAGGTACACATGAAAAACAAACACCTTACAATTTTTTATTATAATATTAATTAAACAATAAATATATAGACAATTAAAAAAAATATGTTTATCCTTATAAAAAAAATATCAAATAGTTACAAAATTAACAAACTTCTTATAATAAGACATAAATAAAAAGATGATTTGCCTTCTAGCCACTCGCCTAAGAATTACAAAATACTTTAAAAGTTAAAAATATATAAAAAAAATATTGTATGGTTATAAATTTTTCAGAATTCATATTAATTTTTACAAAAATAATATGAAATAATATTAAAGGCATAAAATTTCATATTATTTGATGTCATTAATAATTTTTAAAATTCAAAAAAATACTTAAAGTGAAAAGATTATTAAAAAAAGTTATATTTATTATTTTAATAAAAACTTAATGTTAAAAGCTAATTGTAAAAATATTACTCAATTATTTAATTCGTATAAATTTTAGCAGAAGCAAACATCTATGTATTTATTTATAAATATTAATTTATTTTCTTTTAATTTTATTAAAAAAATTATATTTTTATTATATTTCAAGATTTTCAAAATTTCTATTATTTATTTTTTTAAAAGTTTTCAATAATCATAATTTTTGTACTTATAATAATATTAATTTTTACTACTTTATTCATCAATTCATATATTTTTGAAAATATTTTTTATTTTATCATACAATGAATTAATTTACATTTATATTTGTAGAAATTTTAATATATGTTAATTTAATTTTTAAAATATCGAAAAATTTATTATACTTATTGAATTTATTATTTAATATTACTTTAATATAAATTTTTAAGTTTCTTAATTTAAAATTTTAGAAAATTTTTTTGTATAATTTTTTAAAAAACTAACATATCATAAAAATAGTTATTTTAGACCTTGCTAATATAATTTTTTTTATTTTTATATTTTTTAAATTATTTATTTATAATATAATTTTTTTATTTTTTTACGAGGAGAATATATCTTTCAAGGATTGCTCATCTATAGAATATTAACATACATTTAATAAATAAAATTAAATAAAATATTAAAACTAATAATAAATTAATAAAATTAAATAACTAAATATTGGCTAGTGAAATTCTGTTGCTAAATCCATAGCTAAAATATAGATTTTATTAGCTTTAGAAAATCCATCACTATATTATGGATTTTATTAGCTAGAGAAAATCAATCACTAAATCTATTGCGTAATTATAAATTTTATTAGTTAAGGAAATTCCGTCGCTAAATCCATCACTAAATTAAAAATTTGATTAGCTTGAAAAAATTTGTCACTAATTTATGGATTTTATTAGCTAGGGAAATTCAATTAATAAATCCGTAGCTAAATCATGCATTTTATTAGCTAGGGAAAATCCCTCGCTAAAACCATAACTAATTTACGGATTTTATTAGCTAGAGAAAATTTATTGCTAAATCCGTAGCTAAATTATGGATTTTATTATTTGGGAAAATCCGTCGCTAATTCCGTAGCTAAATTAATGATTTTATTAGCTAGGTTAATTCCATCTCTAAATCCATCGATAAATTAAGGATTTTATTTGATAGGGCAATTCCGTCGCTAAATCCGTTGATAAATTAAAGATTTTATTTGCTAGAAAAATTTCTTCGCTAAATCCATCTCTAATTTATGAATTTTATTAGCTAGGAAAATTTTGTTGCTTAATCCGTAGATAAATCCTTATTTTATTAGCTAAGAAAAATCTATCGCTAAATCCATCGCTAAGTTCATGCTTTTATTATCTAGGGATATTTCGTCGCTAAATCTGTCACTATGTTTCCCGCTTTTCTTTAGCAAAATTTATAAAAAATTTCCTTCGCTAATCTGTCGCTAAGATCCCCCTCTTTTCTTGAGTGGAATTTACGAAAATTTTTCGTCGCTAATCTGTCGCTAAATCCATAGCTAAATTCCCCACTTTTCTTGAGTGGAATTTACAAAATGTTTTCTATATCTAATCTGTTGCTATTTATTTTTAAGAAAAATCATAAAATCCTTGTTATTCCCTAGCTAATCCCCTGTAATTTAGCTAGGGATTGATCCCTAGCTAAAATTTCCAAGCTAAATCAATATTTTCTTGTAGTGTTATATTTTAAGAAAACTAAAATAATAAAAATGGATGTGAATATATAGAAAAAAAAGTGACAAATTTAAAAGTTAAATAAAATTATAAAAAATTTATTAATTAAAATTAAAAAAATTAAAAACAATTTTATTTAACCATAAATGATATTATTTCATAAATAACAAAATTCAAGGTTAATAGTTAATGAAATTTATTAATTAATGAAATTAATTTCAGAAATAAAAAAATTTATTAATGACTATAAATATGAAGAAAAAAAATATTACTAATATCCATGAAAACTAATAATTGGTAATTAAATTTTCATATTATTTCATTAACATATTATATATATATATATATATTGATGTTACATTTTTAAGAATTTATATTTTTTTTTATGAATATAATATGAAATAATATTAAAGACAAAATTTCATTTTATTTGATATAATTTATAATTTATAATTTATAAAATTCAAAAAATTACTTAAAGTGAGAAGGTCATTATAAAAAGTTATATTTATTAATTTAATAAAAATGGAATATTAAAAGCTAATAAAAAAATCTTACTCAATTGTTTAATTCTTATCAATTAAAATTTCATTAGGACAAAAAATAAAACTTGAATTCAATTAAACTCAGGGGCAAATTTAAGTTTTTTTAGACAAAATATATAATTAGTAATATTTTAAATAACACTTTTTAAACCCTAAAAAATTCCTTAAAGTATTCTTTTAATAACAACATGGAGATACTCTTTTTAATCATAAATTTTTTTTTGATCTAATTAAAATATCTATGTATTTATCTTTAAATATTAATTTATTTCCATTTATATTTTATAAAAAATATGAAATTTTATTTTATAATTCAAAAATTTCAAATCTTTTAGTAATTATTTTTTTAAAGATTAGTATGATCATAAAAATATTTTTTTTACTTTAAATAATATAAATAATTACTTGTTTATTCGTTAATTCAAATATTTTTGTAAATATTTTTTATTTAATGTACAATTAATTATTTTAGCTTTTTATTAGAAGCAATTTTTATGTATGTTCATTATTTATTAAAATATCTTTAAAAATGATTATAATTATAGAATTAATTATTTAATATTTTTTAAAACAAATATTTTAATTTCATTATTAAAATTTTTTTAAAAATTTTTTGTATATAATTTTTTAAAATTTTTATAATCATTAAAATTGTTATTTTAGTCTTAATTAATATTAATTTTATTTGTAATTATATATTATTGAAATTATTTATTTATAATATTATATTTTAATAATTATATGAGGAGAATGTGTCTTTAAAAGATACATCATCCATAGACAATGAAAAACTTTTAATTTACAAAATTGCATCAAATATTAAAATAAATAATATATAAAAAATAAAAAAAAATCAGTATAGATTAGCGTTGGAAATAATCCAGAGCCCAAATAAATAGGGAAAATTCCATAGCTAAATGCATATATTTTGTGAAAATTTTCATTTAAGAACTAATAGCTTACAATTAATTAATAGTCATAAAAAAATTTTTTAGATAATTATTTATCGACAGATTTTGTCTCAATCCAATTAGCTAGAGAAAATCAATCACTAAATTCGTTACTAAAAATGACATCATTATTTGCACAAAAATCTATGATAATATTAGGCAAAGACATTTTTCAATCAAAAATTTCGATCTCTAGTCCATCACAAATTTGTATTTCAATGTAAAATATGACATCACATGCTATTAATTAGCTAATCCCTCAAAAATTAGCTAGGAAAAATTTTCCTAGCTAATTTTCATAGCAAAATAAACATTTTCTTGTAGTGAGATAGATAAACATATTGATAGATAGATAAATATAAATAGACAGACAGATAGATAGATAGACAGACAAGTAGATAGATAGATAAATATAGAAATAGATAAGTATATAGATAGATAGATAGATAGATAGATATATAGATTAATAGACATATACATAGAAAGATAGAAATCCATATAGATAGAAATATATATATATATAGACAAAAAGAAACATAGATAGATAGATAGACATACAGTTAGATAGATAGATAGATTGTTGGATAAATATTTAGATAGATATATACACAAATAAAAAGTCAAATAGATAGATATACATATAGATAAGACAAATAGGCAATAATATAGATAGATAGACATATAGATAGACAAACATTTAGATAGACATATTGACAGATAGATAGATAGAAAAATAGATAGACAAATAGACAGACAAATAGATAGATAAATAAATAGGTAGATAGACAGGTAGATAGACACACCGATATAGATAGACTTATAGTTAGATAGATAGATAGATAAACAAATAGATAAATAGATAGATTGATAGACATATACATAGAAAGATAGATATATAGACAAATAGTTAGAATGATAGATAAAAAAATAGACACACAGATAAACATACAAATATATAGATAGATAGACATGTAGATAAATGGATAGAAAGATAGATAGATACATAAATAGACAGATAGACAGACAGATAGATATACAGATATAAAGACATATAGAAAGACAGATAAATAGATGGATAAACAAATAATTAGACAAATAGATAGATAGATAGATAGATAAATAGACAAATACATAGATAGATAGATAGATAGACAAACAGATAGACATATTGAATGATAGGCAGATATATCAATAGATAGATATATTGATATATAGATTGATAGACATATTGATAGACAAATTTATAGAAAGATTGATATATAGAATGATAGACAGATAGATAGATTGATTGATAAACAGATAGATAGATAGACAGATAGATAGAGAAATTGATATTTATATAAATAGATAGATAGATTGACATATATATAAAAATATTATTAGATAGTAAGATAGATAGATAGACATATAGTAAGATAGATAGAAATCTATTCTGATTGATACATTACTAAAAATCACCATATTACTGACCAAATATTTGGTCTGTAATTTGGTGTTTTTTGGTCGGTAAACTATTTAGCGGCTATTTACCGACCAAAAAAATTAGTCATAATTTTGCTCGTTCGGTAAATTTTTTACCAATGAAAAAACTATCTGTTTGTAAATCACCAACCATTTACTAATCCTCAGCTGACAATAATTTACCGACTAAATTCTGACATTTTACCGACCAAATAAATAATGTCAGTACATGGTCTCCAAATTGTCGGTACTTAACAACCATTTACAAACCAATCATCGACAAACAATTACCGACTATATTCCGACCATTTTCTGACCAAAAAAATTAGGCCGGTAAATAGTCTCTAAATGGTCGTTAATTACCGACCATTTAGAGACCATTTATCGGCAAATAATTTCCAACTAAATTCCAACCACTTTCTGACCAAAATAATTTGGTCACTAAATGGTCATAAAGTAATCGATAAAAGCCTAAAAAATTGTGATAAAAAATCGACCAAAATCTTTAAAATCATTAATCGGTAATTGATCTCCAAAAGGATTACCGACCATCGATAATTAAAAATCTTGGTTGGTTTGGTCACAATTTGGTTGGCAATTACCAACCAATTTTTTTAGTAGTTATTCTGTAACTACTACAAAAATTGAAATAAAAAACACAAAAAAAAACCATTTTGCTTCAAGTTATGATTCAGTTCCTGCAAAAACATTTAAAGATAAAACAATAAAATAAAAATCAAAATAACTCAAGCAAACAACTATATATACTACATTTATATATTAAAAACATCAAGATATAATAAAAAATTAAAATCCAAAATCAAAGTTTAAGGATTGAAAAAAATGTGTTATACTTTCAATCATCGAACCTAGTTTCATAATCGTTATGCTGTGATGTTTCTGGTCCATATGGTGAGATGTCAGGTTCTAGGGTAGAGCTGTCTACTGTTGCTAGTCCTGATGTGGTTGCCACATGTGCTATAGTAGGTGATGGAGTAGAAGCTATAGCTGGATCATTATGACGAACAATCCAAAGTAGATAAAAAGGGTTGAACTATAGTCCTCCCCCCTGAAACTTTTTTGTAAGTTAGTCAAAATGCATACGTAACTCATCCCTATCATCCTCATAGTCAATCATGCATTGTTCGGTATCTGCCAACTGAAACTGTATCAAATTTCGCATCTCATCCATAAATTCCTCCATCTTCAAGACCAAATTCGAAACTGGTTGTAAAAATTCAGCTTCATAGTCTGGTCATCTATGCGAGTAGAATGAAGATCTCGATGAACCGACGCAATAGACGGGCATCTTCTTTTTGCCATCAAAAGCCCCATACCAAATCTGATTCGCATCAACTAGAGGAGCTGGTGAATGGGAACTGCCTGTTGCACCTTCACATGAACTTGAAGTAAATTGGGATTACGCTTGAATCGTAGCAGCTAACAATTCCTCATATCTCGCCTAATAAAAATGTACTAAAAGTATTTCAATTTATATTCAAACTAAAAAATATTAATTTTTTTTATTTAAACTTACATTTGCTACATGAAATCTCTGATTAATGAAAGTATGATCATCATGAGCCTTTCTGTCTGTGTGTGTGTGTCTGAATAAGCGAGGAGCATTGGGCTTCTTACCTTCCTTGCGTGTCTATAATTACACACAATACATACGTTAATTATATTGAAAAAAATTTCCTTATGAGAAATAAAATTTAGGCATAATTGAACACAATTCACAAAGTAATAAACATAAAAAGTATAAATTAGAAATAATACTAATGCTCATCCGTGCTCACGCATAGAGCGAGATCCACAAGTGTGTGTAGAAAGGCCACTACCCTCCCGAGTGTGCTGTGAGCAAGGATTGCCACTATGTTTATCACACTTCTTCGTATAATCCGAATCTTCCCAATTGCTATGCCACTCCTCAAAAACATGATTCGAGACACTCAAATCTTTTTCTTTTTTCTTCAGCCATTTATTTTTGATCTCATACACGATGTCTTTATACTGACTAGCAGCATGTTAGTAAATCACACTTTTGACCAACTCCTTTGGCTTTGTCCACCTATAAACTTTCTACATTTATAAATAAACAATTTTTAATCAATGAACAAATGAATAAATAAAAGATGTAAAAATTTTTAGGTAGTAATATCTATCTTAAATTCTTTCCAAATCATCAATTGGTCTCTATGTGTGAGTAAATTCCAATTATGTCCATTAGTTTTAAAGGACCTCCTGAAAATTAGCATCAAAACTCTATAAATAGAATCAGATGTCTCTAACTTCATCTTGTAATAAAAATTTTTTTAGCAAGTAAGAAATAAATTAATAAATTGATAAATAATTTGTTGAGTTTTATATCTTATAAATTATCAATTATCGGATCAAAATGAGCAATTAGGAAAGTCTCGTCTGTAGTGTGCTCTATGAAGTCTCTCCAACATCTCCATCCTCTCCCTCCTCTTTCTCCCATCTCTCTTGATCATTCATCAAAATTTCAGGACCATTATGTGGATCATTCACCTGATGCATTACATTCACAACTCTCTCTGTCTAATCTGGCGTCTCATCCACCCATGACCCTCTACCTGTTTTGGTCATACCTGAGGCCATGCTGCCTATACCATAACTCATATGACATTGCAATGTATGGCCTCAACCTCATCCACGTGCCATACCTGTAAAAACAATTAAGGGAATGAAAATAAACAAAATGAATAACAATTAAAATAACATTAAACTCATTGCCTACTCATTATCATCAGAATCATCCAAATCTGGTTCGGCTTCTTCTTCAAATGTAGTAACATCATTTTCAAACTCTTCTTCATCACTCGTTTCTTTTTCATAATCAATTAAATTTTCAACAACATGTACTTCCCCACTTGTATCCATCTCAAAAGATGCGACTAAAAGTATGTCTTCATCCCCCACCATAGCTTCGATTATAACATAATTGGCATCAATTTGAAAAGCTAGTTTTATAAAATTAGTTCTTGGTGATGCAGAGATGTCAATTTGAGCCCTTGCTTTTATCTTGCACATAGCTTTCCAATTCATTCTAGGACCGGTCCAACATGGATATTCATAATAATAAACTTTTGATGCTTGTACTACTAATACAAAAGGTTCATGCTTGTTGAATCATTTTCTATTGTACACATCAACAAGTTGATATCGAGGATGGACAACACTACTAATATGTGGTGTTGGATTGAATCATTCACATTTGAATAATATAGTTTTTTAACTTGGAAGGCTTCAAATTCATACTCGATCACTTCGACCAATGTCTAGTAACAGTCTATTTAGTTTCATTGTATATGGATCCTTTAATGCATACTCTTGTATTGTCTGTTGCACAGTAGCTACCATATGGTTTATTGTAAAATTTAAAAACATTCACACGATAATCATTGTATGTTTTAACCTCTCTTAGGGGACCTCTTGGTATACTTC
Source organism: Sapria himalayana (assembly GCA_029783825.1). NCBI lineage: Eukaryota > Viridiplantae > Streptophyta > Magnoliopsida > Malpighiales > Rafflesiaceae > Sapria > Sapria himalayana. The sequence goes on from JAREIK010015983.1 coordinate 38,385, forward strand.
GAAAAAAATGATTAGAAATTTTATTTGCACACTTATGAACCTGTAATCAAAATTAAGTAGATTGTTTGGATTATAATTATAAATTTTTATTAGAACAATACAATTATTTTGTGATTTTCATTATAAGTAAACATATATTTTTCAAAAAATGAAAATTTTCTTTCTCCGTCACGTCATTGATTACTTCTTCATTCATGTTTGGAAACTATTTATGTTTTTCTATAACAAAATCACTAAAAAAAGAAATTAAAAATTATTGATACATTGATAGGAAATAATAAATTATAATGCATAATAGATATCATTTGACTATTAGGAAATACTTATTCAATGAATGGTTAAACCTCTAGACAATTCATTAGGACATATAGATGAGCTGTAGTATATTCATAGTCTGATAAATACCTTTTCCCTTCAGCATCAATTGCTTTACCCAGAGGCTTAAAAATTTCAAACATATCATTATCCACATTGTCATAAAGATAAACCTCATTCCGCTTTTCCTTAAGTGGAAGAGTTGGATCTCATTCTTTGAAATAGAATGATGCGAATTTTGTAGCCTCATCCATAATAAAACCTATTGATATAGAACCCTGAAACTAAGCCTTATTCAGTATTGCATACTTTATTTTTTTTAAGTATTTCAAAAAGATTATTGAAATTTACAAGTCATTTTTGTGCATATATAAAAATATATATAGGAAAAGAATTGGTTAGTGAATTAATATTACATTTCTAGAGGATACATCCAATGATAATAGATAAGACCATCAATCCTAGATTCGTAAGGCAAGTGCACTGGAAGATATTTCATTGAGTCAAAAAAACTTGTAGGAATTATTTTCTCAAGATTGCATAAGATAACTAGAATTTGTTCATCCAGATTCTTCGACTCCTCATCAGTCAATGAAGAAGAAGTTAGTTGTTTGAAAATTAAGAAATCTCACTTATCGGCTCCCATATTCTATTAGGTAGGAATTCTCGAAGAGCAATTGTTACAAACCTTGGCATAATACGTGATAATCATCACTCTTCATGCCAAACATCTTCAGTTTGTTCGCATCCACACATATCCCCAGATTAGAAGCATACCCATCTGAAAATCTATGTTTTTTTACTCACTCCAACACAATTTTCTTCTGTGATTTATTCAGAAAAAATGGCACATTAGGGTATTAATTGTGACAATATTTTTTGTAATTGAGGATGGTGATAATATTTATTCAACTCATCTCTTGACTTGTAAGTGTCCTAAGTTTTCTTTGGAATGTTAAACACTATATTGAAAATATTGTCAAACACATTCTTCTCGATATGTATACATAAAGATTGTGCCTAAGCAAGTGTTTATACTAATAGGGCATATCCCAGAAAATACTTCTTTTATTCCATCTACAAGTCTTAGATATAGTTGCATTCACAACTCCAGCATCAACTTATATCACCTTCCTCAACCCTCAGTTATTCCAATTCCATAGAATATTAACCCCAGAATCTAACACCAGGAATTGTTTAGTAACCTTTCTATTCTTAATGAAAGTCTTTATTGTTATGTCCGATACAGATGATTAATGGGCAAAAACTTCCGCTGGGTGTCGACTATGACTATTTTCACTCTTAATTATCTAAAGCATCAGAAATCTTCCATACCAATGCAGACATACCAACATACCGTTGTACTCCACCCAGACTTCATAGAATAGGCTGGAAAGTCATTTAGGGTCTACATGAGGGCAGAGTGCATCTGAAAATTTTCTCGTTTGGAAAATATTATAAGTTTGAACCCAACAACCCAAAGACTTTTCACTCCTCAATCAATTGCCGCAAGAAAAAGATCTATCTTCTTCTTTGGATTCGGTAGGCTCCGGGCACTAAACACAGTCAAAAACATAAATTCCTTATTCATACAAATGTCTGGAAGCAAATTATACGGGGTCACCACCACAGGCCACAAAGAAATTATTGTCCAGATTGACCAAATGGCTAAAAAATCAGCAAATAACCCAGCCTAATATTTCGTACTTCAGAAGAAAAATTAGGAAAAAACTCATCAAAATATTTCTAAGTAGGGGTATCTAGAAGGGTGACACATCTTACCATCCTTCATATGATTCTCTGAATGCCACTTCATTTCATCAGCTGTAAGCGGTTTGTGCATACAATCACTACAACCTTGGATGTATAATGGAAAATAGTGCATCTTGTTATATGGTACCTTCAACTTATGTATATACATTCTATTTACATAACCCATAACCTTTTGATTGTACCGAGCATGCCCACATATTTTACAACTATTAAGGTCACTGTCATCACCCCAGTATATCATATAATTGTTGACACATCAATGAATGACTGTATGAGTAATCCCAAGCCTCTAACTAACTTCTTGTGCGTAGAAAGCCATTGGCATCAGATTATCCTTGGCAATAATTCTTGAATGAATTTATATATATCATCAAGCCATGCGTGCAAACACTGTCTTGCACTTTAGTTCTAACATTCTCACTACTACAGAAAGTTGAGTATGCTTAGAATTTCCCTCATATATAGGTTTGTCTCCTACTTGAATCATGTCATAGAAATTCCTTGCCACGGCTTTGGGGGTCCTCATTCGGGTTGATTTAGGACTCACAACATCAAAAACATTTATGGTATGTAGTGTGATTATATTATCCGAGAGCATCTGGTCAGTTTCACTTACTGACACCTGTACTGAACTCGAACACCTCTGGTGGACTTGCTTCTCACCATGGTATATCCAAACATAGTAATCTGCAACAAAATCATTTCTATACAAATGCATCTTCACAGTCACGACATTCTAAAACATTTTATTCTGATATTTAACTAAAATACAAGGATAACTTATTTCTATACCACCATTCACACACTCAGGATGCCTCAGATCAAACTCAACATATTCATCAACTTTATCCCCCCATTCATTAGAGAATATTCCATTCAATATTAAACCCTTGTACATCCATTCATGATTGTTTTCCATACTAGTTAAAAAAATCATTTTATTTAACAAAACAATTGTCTCTAATTATAGTTATATATAATTATATAAACATTTATTTAGATATACAAATATTTCTATATAGTAATACACATATAGTTTAAAATAATGTTCTATGTTATTATACATGTAATTATAAATATTGTTACATTTGATTATACATATACTTACACATATAGTTAAATGTATATTTATACATGTAGGTTTATATATTTGTTATATAATTATATATATATATATATAGTTATGTATAGGTATAGAATAGTAAAATAATTTTTATATACTACTATATACAAATATATATTAAATATAAGATGTAAATTTACTATTAAAATATAATTATGCATAAAACTTTTAAAGTATACACAGTAAGATACAATTATTAATAGTTATATATTATTTTACATATAAATATATAGTTATAAATAGTTATATATAATAAAACATATAGTTATATATTGATATATTAGTACAAGTAGTTATCAGTGATTATACATAAATATAAACAACGTTATAAAAAATATATTTTGCTTTAATTATATTAATACATAAATGTATATACAGTTACAATTATAGTTATATATAATTATATAGACATTTATATAGTTATACAAATATTTTTAACAAAATCTTGTATGTTGTTATACAATTAATTATAAATATTGTTACATTTGATTATACATATAGTTACACATATAGTTAAACATATATTTATGCATGTAGGTTTATATATTTTTCATTTAATTTTATATATATATACATATAATTATGTATTGATATAGATATAGTAAAATACTTTTTTATATACTACTATATACAAATATATATTAAATATAAGATTTAAATTTAATATTTAAAAATGTTATGCATAAAACTTTTAAATTATACAGATAGTAAGATACAATTATTTATAGTTGTAAATTATTTTACATATAATATAGATAGTTATATATAATTAAACAAATAGTTATATATAAATATATTTATACAAGTAGTGATAAGTAGTTATACATAAATATATATAACGTTATAAACCAATATTTTAATTTAATTATATGAATACATATATGTATATATAGTTACATATATAGTTATATTTAATTATATAGAGTGTTATATTTATATAAATATTTTAACATAGTTATACACATAATTATAAATATATATGTATTTCAGGATATAATTATATTTAACATTTATAAAGGTATAAATTTAGTAAAATATAATTAAATATAGTTATATATTAGTATACATATAGTATATATTTTTTTGAAATATAGTTATATAGAATTAAACATATAGTTATATATTATTATATAGTTAAAATTTAGTTATATAAAGTTATAAATATAGTTATAAAAGTTGTTAACTTTATTATAAATATAATTATAAATACTTTTATATGATTATATAATTAAACATGTCTATCTATATAATATTTGTGAATAAAATATTTTATAAATGTCACTTAAATATTATTATATTTAAATGTAACACTTTTATAAATACTATATAGTATATATATCACATTTATATAAACATTATTAATATTCTATATTTATATAAAAAATATGTAATATAAATATTTACAAAATTGTATTATAATTTAATATTACATAATTGTTATAAAAAAATTTATAAATGGATAGTTTAATGTAAATTTTGTATAGATAAATTTAAACATTATATGTTTATATAAACATATCAATGTGTATTTATAATATAATCAGTTTATATATATTTAAGTATAGACATCTATACATAATATTATTCGATTATATAAATGTATAAAAGTTTATATATACTGTTATAGATATTTAAGATTAACATTAATTAAAAGTTTGATTTAACATAAATCATAATATTTATTAAAGTATAGACATTTATATATAATATCATATGATTATATAAATATAAACCATTAGCATTAAGATTATTTGGGTGCAAACATAATGTAATTGAAATCAAAATCACTAAAAACCTAAAAATATAAACTGTGGATGAACAAATTTTAAAAAATGAAAAAGTATACTTTAATTAATTGTGTTGAGTCGAAATAATGTTAGGTTAAAAAAATCGAAGCAAAAATTAAGAAATTAGGAGGAGAAAAAAAACCTAATACCCAAATTTACTGAAAAAAGAAATTTTGAATATCTATATTATAGAGAGACAGATGTGCATATGCAATTTGAAGGAGAAGAACAAAGAAAACCTTATCTTGAATCAGAAGAAAGATTAAAATGTTTGTGTTTTCGTGCTTACAGTCAGCTCTGATTCAGAAAAACGATGTAATTTCGATGATTTAGGGTTAAAAGACTTAGCAAATAATTTTCAAATCACAAAATTAAAACATTAAAATAACTGACCAAAATTATGATCGGTAAATGATCGGTGATAAAAAATCTATAAGGATCTGGAAGTCCACTTTACCGACGAATTTTAATATTAATATATTTTTGGTCGTTAAATGGTCGGCAATTAGTCAACAATTTCTATTAGCTATTTCTATCCTAATTTACTAACCAATTTCAGACCAATAACATTTGGTCGAGAGTTATGGTGGGTATTCGGTCATGAAAAGGTTAGTAATTACCAACCTAAATATTCTGCTAGTAGTTTGGTATGTAATTATGACCTTATAAATATATTGGATGACCATTGTACTAACAATTCTTAATGGTTATATTTTTGGTCGTTAAATCGTCGGTAATCTGTTAGGAATATTTTTTGCTATTTCCCTCCTAATTTACAGACCATAATCCTGACCAAATATATTTTGTCAATAGTTGGTTGAGAATTTGGTCGAGAGTATTTTTCTCCGATGCACTTTTTGGATCTCTAAATTGGCCGTGATTTGGTCTATAAATACCAACCTATATATTTGGTCGTAAATGGTTGGTAAGTACGAAGATAATAATAATTTGAAAAAACATGGTACCGACCAATTATAGTAATAGATTGTTAAATGGTCGGTAATATGTTCGATACCCACTATGTAGACTGATTTCTAACCAAAAATATTTGGTCGGTAATTATGGTCGGTCTTTGGTCACAAATTTTGGTTGGTAGAAATTTTTTTTTTCGATATAGTTTTTTGGTCGCTAACTTGTCAGTTTTTGGTAAGTAATTACCGACCAAATTTTTTGGTCGGTATTTTAGTTGGTATTATCATATTTTTAGTAGTGATAGATTGATTGATTGATTGACAGAAAGATGATTATAGATATATAGATAGATAGACAGACACAAAGATAGATAGATACATAGATAAACAGATAGATCAACATATAGATAGAAAGAGGGAAGGATAGATAGGCAGATAGAGAAACTGAAAGACAGACAGATAAACAAACATATAGAAATAGATAGATAGATAGATAGATAGATAGACAGATAGATAGATAGACAGATAGACAAACAGATAGATAGGTGGACAGATAGAAAGAAAGATAGATAAGCATATAGATAGACAAAAAGATAGACAGACAAAAAGATATATAGATATAAAGACAAATAAATAGACATATAGATAGATAGATAAACAAACATATACATGAATAGATTGACAGAAAGATAGACATATAGAAAGATAGACAGACAGATAGAAATATTGAAAAATAGATCGAGTGATGGACAAATAGATAGATAGATAGACAGATAGACAAACCAGATAGATAAAAAGATAAATAGAGATAGATAGATAGATAGACAATTATATAAACATTTAGATAGATAGATAAACATATAGACCGAAAATATATAGACATATAAACAAAAAAACCAATAGATAAATAGACAGATAGATATACAAATAGATAGATAGACAAATAAACAGATTGATAGACATATAGATGGAAGATAGACAGACATATAGTTTGGTATATAGATATATAGATATATACATAGATAGATATATAGATAAATAAATATATAGATAGATAGTTAGATAGACAAATAATAGTCAGATAAATAGATAGATAGATAGATAATTAGATAGACAAATAGATTGACATATAGATAGACAAATATATTGATAGATTGAAATATATATAGACATACATATAGATAAATATATATATATATAGATAGATAGATAGATAAAATAGATAGATAGATAGATAGACATATAGATAGATAGATATACAAACAGATAAATATATAGATAGATAGAGAGATAGATATACATATAGATTAATATATATATAAATAGATAGACATATAGATAGACAAATAGAGTCAGATAGATAATAGATATATATATATATATATATATATATATATATATATTATAGATAGATAGACATATAAATAGTGAAATATATCGATAAATTGAAAGATATATAGACATACGGACAGATAAATTGATATATAGATAGATAGACATATAGTTAGATAGATAGAGAGAAAAATAGATAGACTGATTGATAGACAGATAGAGAGAGAGAGAGAGATAGATAGATAGATATAATAGATAAATAGATAGATAAATGGATATATAGACCGAAAATATATAAATAAATAGACAAATAGATAGGCAAATAGTTAGACAAATTAAAAGACATAGAGATAGATAGATAGAGGATAGAAATATAGATAGATTAATAGATCGACTGATAGATCAACAGATAGATAGATAGATAGATAGACAAATAGATAGAGAAAGAGATAGATAGATATATACACAAAAAGATTGACAACTAGTTAGATAAATAATTAGATAAATAGACAGACAAATAGATAAATAGATAGATTGATTGATTGATTGACAAATATATAAATATATAGATTGATCTAAAAATAGATGGATAATTAGATCTATAGACACCTTGATAAATAAACAAACAGACATATAGATAGTTAGATAAACAAATTGATATAGAGATATATATACAGATATATACATAAATAGATATACATATATAAATATAGATAGCTAGATAGATAGATAGACTAATAGATATATAAACATATAGATATATAGATAGACATATAGATAGATAGATAGACAGATAGATATAAAGAAAGATAGGAAGATAAATAAAGAGATAGATAAAAAGATAGATATATCAAATGATAAATATAAAAATAAATAATACATAAATAAATAAATAAATAAATAAAAATAAATAAATAAATAAATATAAAATAATATAAATATAAATATAAATATAAATATATATATATATATATATAGATACAAAGATTGATAGATAAATGGAGAGATTGATAGACAGATAGATATACAAATAGATATACAATAGATAGTCACATAAATAGATATATAGTTAGATTGATATATAGTTAGATAGTTAGATAGACTAATAGATCAATAATTAGAGAGATAAATAAACAAATAAATTGATAGATAGATGTACATAAAGATATACATATAGATATACTAATAGTTAGATTACATATAGATAGACATATAGATATATTGATAGACAATTAGATATACACATAAATAGACACACAGTTAGATTGATAGATAGTTAGATAGACTAATAGATTGATAATTAGAA